>CAUYUJ010005684.1:51135-59460 GCA_963575745.1 Prorocentrum cordatum | reverse complement strand
TCGGTGAAACAGTGGTCATCCACCGAACGCTTGATGGATAGAGATCCTGGCGCGCTGCGTCCTGGCAAACACCACAGGAACTGCAACGCGAAGGGTCGAAGTAACTGTGCTGACAGTGTGGTCGAACGAGTTCCACTACTCTCAAAATGCATACCCGCAAACGTCCGACCGACATCTGTTTGCCTCGATGTAATGCATCGTGCATCTTCCGCTGCGGATCCAGGCCATTTGCGAAATGTCACATCGCAAGCCGTGAAACGCGCATTTCTACAGTGGGAAGCCAAACGGATCTTGAAATGAGCAGGTCAAGAGCACCCGAAATGAAGCTGTGGGGCATGACGAGCAATACATGTTTATTCTCAGGAATGGAGAAATTACGCACATCCCCGAGATAACCTCCGATGGCGGAGGAAGATCTCATCGGCCTTCGGAGCAAGGGTCGGACATAGCCATGATTATTTCTCGATCTACGCCAGGGGCGCCCAGCAACAAACGCACCCGACCAGAAAGGAAATCGCGCGTGCGACGGGCCAGGCCTCGTCGTCGGGAGATGGAAAGGTTGCCCCACCAGGCGCGCACGTCTTTGCGACCTTCTTTGCCGATATCCAAGACGCAGTTTCCGAAATCCTCGAGGTTGGACCCAGTCGTCGGTTGAGGCGGCGGGTCACGGTGCTCTGTGCGCCAGCCGCGCCTCCTGGACTGAACGCTAAATGAAAACGACGAGCGTGAGGCTCCCTTGCCGTCTGGCACGCCTGAGCCGTTGCGAACGGATCAGAGTCGACAGGAGATTGCACCCGATGTAGCCGAGTGTGTTTTGCCTCACTTTGACCCCAAGCGCGTGGAAGCCAACTCAATGTCGAGCTCCTCGGACTCGAGAAGGGCGCGAGAAGAAGAGACGGGGCGTCAATAATCTGCCGGGGCGAATCGAGCGTCTGGTCGCGGCGAAGTAACGAGAGGTGGCCTCGATTACCGCGTCGGGTGCGTCAAATGCGAGCTGGGTGTCAGCTGGGGAAAGATGCTGGACACCCGCGGGCCGCTGCTCTGTGCCGAACGCCGCTGCCCAGTATTCGGGTGACTGCAATCGGCCGGCGTGCAGAGAATGCTTTGGGGGCTGCGAGCAGTCTAAGCTCTGCGTAGCGAGTGCAGTGAGCAAGCGAGGCGCGCTTGTTTCGCCGTGGGGCGAGCCGCGTGGGGAGCTGCGCGGCAGCGAGAGACAGCAACCGCCTCGGCTCGACTGCAATGGCGGTCTCGAAGGGCAGATGCATCAGTACCAGTCTAGTCGCGATCAACTGTCCGAGGAGAACAAGGCGAGGGCTCAGCTGGAGGCAGCCGATGACAGAGCGAAGGCTGCAGCAGCGCAAGAGACACATGCTCGCCTGAGCGCCGATTGCCGCTTGGGGGTCGTCGCGAATACTGCGTTGGCCTGTCTCGTGAGGGGTGCCGAAAAAGCTGTCCGAGTGGTCAAGACGGCAATCGCTGGGAGTTGCGAGGTGGGAATGACCGGGGCGAGAGAGACACGCGACATGAACAGTTCAGGGCGGAGCATGTGGCCAGGGTTCATCAAGAAGAGCTTCTCGCCGTGGGCCTGGGCCATGAATGGGAGGCCGAGGCGGAGGCGAAAATGCAGATTCCCAGTGGGCGCAGATGTCTCGAGCTGAGAACGCCAACCTCGCGAGACAGTCCTCTGCGAGGGCTCCCGCGGCGCCGCCAGCACGCGGCGGGGCTGCCTCGACCTGCGGGGGAACCGCTGCCAGAGCTGTGCGGGGCCAACCGCCTGACGGTTCATTGTGCTTCCAGGCGCGCCGCTCTGACTGCGCGGCATGAAGCAGAGCGCGCTGCGAGGGCCGGTGAGGCGCGGGAGCCACTAGATGCGCGCCGCGCGTGGAGACAAAGTCGAGGGAGGAAACAGGGCCATGCGCCGAGCTCAGGGGGTGGGTGGGGAGTTCCGTCGCAAGACTGCGAGGGGGGCGAGGCGGGCCATCTGTGCAGGGGGCGCGCGTCGCCGCTGACTCAGAGGAGGTTGGTGGGCCCTGGGTGGGGGCTCGGCTCGAGTTTGAGACGTCGTTCCAGTCGATCTGTGAGGGCCGCGAAATGCAGAGCAGCTTGACGCAGAGCAAACTAGCGGCGGGCGCTGTCTGCAGAACAGAAGCGAAGGCTGAGCGGAACAGGGAAGAGACTGTAGAACAAGGAGAGAATTGCGATGGAGAGCGAGCCGCTGGAGCATGGCTCGAGGTGGCGCCGGCAGAGGTGAGGGGGGCCCCTCTAAGAAGAACCGGTGCGCTTGGAGACCAGGGCCGAGGCCGCCGAAGCGCGGGCTTCCATGGAGTCACTCCCAGATAAGATCATATTCCTAAATCGTATTCGAAGGGGGCCAAAATGATGATGTCATTCGCGTGATGAGGCGTTGTCCTTGGCTGCCGACGAGAGGGTTTCAAGATGCTAGGCCGAGCGTCCAGGGTCGCCAGGGGCGGCGGGCCGAACGGCGGCCCGGGCGAAGGGGGCGGCGGGGGCGGCGGGGGAGATGATTTGTCGGAGAAAAGTTTCGCCGAATAGTGGGACCTGGTGGTGCATGTTGGAAGGGCAGCAAGGGGGGCCCTGGGCCAGGGAGGCCAGGAGGCTTTCCGGGGGGGCCTGGAGGCCTTCTGGGAGCTGGAGGACTTGGCTGGGAGTGGGCCCGGCGGCCCACCCAGCGTCTCACGAGGGGGTTCCAATCCGCCCGGTGGAGGAGGGCCGCCGGGGGCGGCGGCCCGCCCGGCAGTGGGCTGGGATCTCCAGACGCGCCTGTAAGAGATGAGGCGAAACCGCCAGGGAAGACAGTAATTGCGAATGCCGCCAGCCTGCCATGATGGGAAAGGCAGTCGCGTCGTGTTGTTGCGGCGGCAGTCTTAGATCTACGATTCCGACGCCGCCCTGGCCTGGTTCCATCGGGCATTGGATGGCGCGGCGCCCTGGGAATTCCAGGGGGGCGCGGCCCGGCTCTCGCTGCTCGATCTCGACAATTGCGGCCGATTTGCTAGCCGGGGGGTAAGAGATGACCAAGTTTAAAATATTCGCGATGAAGCAGTGATTGCTTGAAATCTACAGGCTCGGATAGCAGTGCATGTGGTCTGAGGGCCTTTTTGTGTAGGCCAAGAAATGGTGGGGCTCATCGTGCGATGCGCGGCGGTGGGGTATCATCGCAGCGCGGTCTATTCGTGGCGACCCGGCGATGCGCGCTGTCGCAGGGGGCGGGGGGTGGGGCGGCGAATGATCGACCTTCTCATTTGACGGATGGATATGTTGTTTGGCGAAATGGATGAACCGAGTGAGTAACTGTGGCCACGAGTGCTCGAATCAGCTCAGGTGCCCCGCCATAAATGGCGTCGCGGGGGTGGTTGATATCAGTTAAGACGAGGCCGCCGCGGTATCCGAAGAATGGGCCGCCGAGCAGATCGAGCAACGAATACTATGGGATATAAGGAGCTCAAATTGGAAAGCGAGAATGAACGAGGTTCGTGGAGCAATTATGCCTGCAGTGCCTGCGCGGCGGTAGGCTGGGCAGACGAGCTTGCGCGTGAAAATGGGCTCCGAAGAGGCATGTTCTGCGCTGGCATTCCTCGGCGAGTCACTGCGGGGGCGGGGCTGGCGTTTGTTCGAGCGCGACAGGAGTGCCGTTGCGAGCAGCGATGTGCAAGGACGCGAGAGAGGCAATATTGGGTGCGGAGGTAAAATGAGGAGGAGGAGGAGGAGGAGGAGGAGGAGGAGCGGTGGGGGAAAAGGGGAGGAGGATGAGCATGGAGGAGGAGGAGGAAGGAGGAGGGAGGAGGAGGAGGGAGGAGGAGAAGGAGGGAGGATGGAGAGGAGGAGGTGGAGGGTGGAGGAGGAGGTAAAATGGGCATGACCAAAGCGGTGAGAACCGCTGCGGTCGCGGGACGCCGAATGCCGCGCTGCCGCCTGCCGGTCCGATGAGAGGCGGCGGGGGTTGGGGTTGGGGTTTCTACGGCCGAATCTCTGCGTCCGATATTCATACCGTTCGTCTCTGTTCTACGCGGGCGCCGCAGACGCGCGCCAGTGCGAGACTCTTCGCGGGGCTGGGGGCTTCTCGGGCCTCTGCTGCCATGCCCCGCCCTCCTCCTCTCCTCCTCCTCCTCCTCCTCCTCCTCTACTCCTCCTCTCCTACTCCCCCTCCCCTCCTCTTCCTCCCTACTTACCTCATCGCCGCCGTAATCCTCATCCCTCCTCTCTCCATTCCTTCCTCCTGCCTACTCCTCCTAACATCCCTCCTCTCGCTCCCCTTCCCTCTCCTCCTGCCTCCTCCTCCTCCCCCGCCTCTCCTCCTCTTCCTCCTCCTCTATCTCCTCCTCCTCCTCCTCCTCCTCCCCCTCCTCCTCCTCCTCCTCGTCGGCAGCCACTGAGAAAATCTGTCCCGCCCTTGGCAAGTGCGATGGCGGGCGCGGGGGAAAGGCGCGCCGCTCGCTGATGGGGGGCCGACGAGGCCGCCAGTGATTATTGGGACGAAGACCGGGGCGTTGCCGGCGAGTCTCTCCCTTGCGCCCGCGCCGAAGTTCGGGGGGCGGCGGCGAAAAAGAACGTCGAGAGTGGCGCGCCTGGTGGGCGAAAGCAGTGGGGGGCGGGGGGCGTGGGTCGTGGCGGCAGGAGGGGTGAGGCGACGGCCTCTGTGGGTATTTGATCGAGTCGAAGACGTGCCCCCACGGTGACGAGTGTTTCAGCCGTGCTCGTGCTCCTGGGCGCCCGTGACAGGAGGGTGCGGCTTCGCCAGGGCTGTGCCCAGGGCCGATCTCGTGGCGCCCATGCCCGACCGCGGATGGTGAAGGAGGGGGGTCGGCTGGGCTCCCCGTTTACCTCGGGGGTTGCGTTTCATCCGAAGGAGACCAAGGAGGTGCAGTCATGACGTTCGCATTGAATTTGACGCTGTGCTGCCATTCTCGTTGGTTCTGCGAGGCCCGGAGAGGATGCAGGGTAATTCTTAGCGTGGTCTGGCTGTGAGATTTGCGTTTTGCATGCCAGGAAAAGCGGCGCCAGATCGAGCGCTCGCTATTCAATTCGTGGCGCCCCGCAAGTGCGGATAAGAGTGATGGGGCGGGCGCGGGGTGTGTCGTGGGTGAGTCGCGGGTGGGTCTCGGTTGGGTCGCTGGTAGGTCGCGGGTGGGTCGCGGGTGGGTCGCGGACGGGTCGGGGGTCGGTCGCGGGGAGGGGCCGCAGGTGGGCTCGTGGGTCGCGGGTGGGTCGCGGGGTGGGTCGCGGGTGGGTCGCGGGGTGGGTCGCGGGGTGGGTCGCGGGTGGGACGAGGACAACAAAAACGAAACAACAACAATTTGCGCCGTGGGAACTTATTTCACTCACGCGTTCGGGGACTAAGACCGTTCGGCCACTTTCATAATTGGAACGAGTCCTGTCAGAAGGCCATGTTTTTTTCGCCCCTTTCGCCCAGTAGAGTGGGTCCCCTTGAGGAGGAAACCAAGTCACAAAGGCGGCATACACGGGTCAGTTTAGGACCGAATGCTGGTCTCGGCCGTGATCCCAAATATGGCCGACACCATGGACACTGATGAGCAGTGATGAGGATCGGTGGGTTTTCATGCCTTCTTCCAGTACGGGGTTGAAGCAACTGAGAAAACGCATCTCCCATTCATTTCTCTGGAAGGGGAGGGGGTCCAGTCCCCATAGGTTCTTCCTGGGGGTGATGGTGGGGGAGGAGGAGGGGCTTTGGCGGGGGGCCCTCCGGTTTCTCACGCCGCCCGCTAAGGGTTCCCCTGGCGTTCGGCCCCCCATTTGACATAATCATTGTTCAAGGCACCGACGGTGGATCGCTGTCCTTCATATGAAAGGGATCCCGTGAGCCAGGAGGGGAGTGCAGGGAATTTGCTGGATCGTCAGGGAAAGCCGGTCAGCAGGCGAAGAGATTTTTTTCGTTCGGGCGATGACGACGGAGGCGGCGTCGACGTCGACGGCGGCGGTGGCGACGCCAATGTCGACGGCGATGGTCGCGGGACCCGGCCAGAGGTCTCCAAGGCTTTTCGGGGCCCCCCCGAGGCCCCGGGAGTCCACGGGAGTCTTTCGGGAGGCCCGACCATGGCCTGACACAACCGAGGATTTCGATCCTCCTCCTCATTCTTCTCCTCCTCCTCCTCCTGTTCCTCCCCTCTTCGTCCTCCCTTTCCCCCTCCTGCCTCCTTCCCTCCCTCCTCCCTGTTCCTCCTCCTCCTCCTGCCTCCTGCCTCCTTCCTCCTGCCTCCTGCTCCCCCTCCTCCTCATCATCCCTCTTCCGTCTCCCTTCTCCCTCTTCCTTTTCCTCTTGCTTTCTCTTCCTTTTCGCCGTCCTCTTCCTCCTCCTCCTCCTCCTCCTCCTCCTCCTCCTCCTCTTCCTCACTTGGCTTCAGACCGCCGTCCTACCTACTTCATTACCTACCTACCTCCTCCTGCTTCTTCTCCCCACTTCCCCTCCCTCCCGAGGAGTGTTGGATGACCGACCCCATCTGCACCTCCGTGGTGATTGCCTTCTGGCAGCGCGTGCTCTGCAGGGCGGCCGGAGGCGCGACTATGGCTGGCTGCCGCTTCCGGGAGGTCCCTCTCTCCCTCATTCCCTCCTCCTCCGCCTCCTCCTCCTCCTCCCCCCTTTTTCCTCCCTCCTTTCCTCTCCCTCCTCCTCCCCTCTCCTCTCCTCCTCCTCCTCCTTCTCCTCCTCCTCCTCCTCCTCCTCCTCGTCGTCCTCCTCCTCCTCCTCCTCCTCCTCCTCCTCCTCCTCCTCCTCCTCCTCCTCCTCCTCCTCCTCCTCCTCCCCCCCTCCCCTCGTTCCCTCCTTGAAGGCCTCCGACGAAAAAAGTATGGGGATGCGCTATGGGGATGCGCAGGTTCGGAGGCGACGACAGGGGCGAATCGCCCAGGGGAGAGAAGTGCATGCATCCAGGGTGCGCCGATGCTACATGCCTTCGGTGGGGCTCCCGGGCGGGTGCGTGCAGCGTCCGCCCCATGGGCTGTTCGCCCCCATCGTTGCCCACGAGGGGGGGGGCGTCGCGCGGGTGTCGCGCGCCGTCGCCCACCCACCCCCTTCTCCGCGGGGAGAGGCGACGCCGACGACTTCGACGCGGCCGCCGCGGCCGACCTCGTCATGGAGTACTTCCCCCTGAAGGCGGCCCCTCGTCTCGGGCAGGGCAGTGGCGAGGAGGCGTGGGGTGAAGTCGGGCCTGTCCTTCAACAGGAGGAGTGCTCAAGCATAGCAAGCAACAGCGTGGGGACGTTTTTTGTTGTTGTTGTTTTGTTTTTTGTGTTGCTGTTTCTGACTATTCTCTATATTGTTTGCCACCCGAATCCGCCTGTAGGAGGACATGCTCGACCTGAGCATGGGGGGGAGGTACAGAGTGGAGGATCGAAGGGTTCAGGGGTCGAGGGTCGAGGATGGGACGCTTCCTGCCGTCTCTGTGCCTCCTGGGGCGCCCCTGGGGCCGCAGCGGGATCCGCCACGGACGTCTGGCAAAATACCGCGCTTCGGGAGCTGTCAGAGATTCGAGTTGTCGAAAGAAGAAGGAAGACAAGATGAGGAGGAGGAGGAGGAGGAGGAGGAGGAGGAGGAGGAGGAGGAGGAGGCGGAGGGGCCAGAGCGGAGGAGAGGGAGGAGACGAGGAGGAGGACGACGGGGAGGAGAGAGCACACATCACGCAGATGGGGAGGGGCAAAAGAAGGAAGAGGAGGGAGGGGGAGGAGAGAATAGGAAGAGGAGGAAGATGAGGACGACGACGTGGAAGAGGAAGACCGAGGGACCCCGCGCGCCGGGCACCTCCCGGGGTGGCCCGAAGGCCTACCGGGGCCCTCGGAGGCGCACGGAGGCCCATGGCGGATGTCGGATCCCCAGAAGAATCGGCCGCGAGCGAGGGGGGGAAGTTCAGAGGAGGAAAAGGTACTCCAGATTTCGTAATAAAAGGGAGGGGGTCACAACCCTCCCAGACGAGAAGTTTTAGACCCCCCAGACTATCCATGAAAGGGCGGCCCTTTGCCCAGACCCTCCCGAACCCTCCAAGACAGCTCAAATTAGACCCCCCCCGAATGTGACCTCACCCACTTTGTTATGGAATCTGGAGTACCCATACCTCTACCCTTGCCTCGTTTTCTCCTTTCCTGGGCCTCCTGGGAGGCCCTCGTCGCCACCGCTGGATTCGCCTCGAAATCCTGGTCAGAACGCACCCCAGGAGAGGCTCCGAGGAGTAGCGGTATCGGCACCTTTTGGTTTCCCCAGAAGTGAGGAGGGGCGGTCCTTCTCAGAATCGGGGGAGCGTAAGACCCGGGTTTGCCGGGACTCGGGTTCGCCATAGTTTTTTGACGACCGCGACT
>CAUYUJ010005684.1:6135-46135 GCA_963575745.1 Prorocentrum cordatum | reverse complement strand
CGTTCGCAAGCGCTTGTTCAGCCCGCTCCACCAATTGGACGACGGGACAGACGACCTCGACTCCCTCGGCCCCCCCACCCGTCCGGAAGTACATATGATCTCGTCGCCAATGGCTCTGGACCATCTTGAAGAGGCATCTTCATCTTCAGGTTCCGTCACCGACGCCATGGAGAACATCCTTGATAGGAAGCTGCAAGAGCGGCTCGCCCTATGACGAAGTCAGTCGAGTCGACCACCCAGCGGATGGACAAGGTGGAGCTGAATGTGAAGAACAGCGTGGACGAGATGAGGAAGTGCGTGGACGCGTTTGAGCAGTCCGGCGTATCCAAGGACATCGCCAGGAATATCCAATATAATGACAACAATATCCACCATCTAGCAGAGCAGGTCGACCATGTGAGGTGTATTTCGATGGGACTGGCACCGGTCCACCATCGTGGAACAAACAGTTCCCCGACAACTACACCTACGGAGGAACGGAACATCACTGCGGTGGTCAGTGGTCTCGCCGACGTGCAGGAGGAGGAGGCAAAGGAGTGGTCTCAACATCAGCTTTGGGAGCTCTGGGTACCTTCGCCTGCGCAGGTGCATGTCAAGGGGGACTTCATCGGCATCCTCTTCCTGAAGTTCCGCACGGAGGATGAGTAGGAGCAGGCGATCAAGGCAGTCGGGGAGATATCAATGAAATACGGGGATGAAAAGGTCAACATGTTTTCAGACGCGCCTCCTGACGAACGGATCCCACTATCATGTTTTACTGTTCTCGAGCGTTTCTTGGTGGAATGGGACTACGATGGGAAATTCGTGTGGGTTGACATTCCAAGCGAATCTTTGTGCGTTGGTGGAGAGAGAGAGTCATCGGTGCTGGAGTGAGCGGCGCGGATCTCATCGCAGATTTAGGGGAAGGATGGGGATATGTTCTCCGTTGCGAGAAGCTCGAGGAAAGGGTGAACACGTGCAAAGAGAAGTTGAATATAAGCCTCGCGCCGATGAATGGGAAGGGCAAAGGCATGGGCAAGAGCAATGCAGGACGGGCCGAGGGCCCGGAACAGAGACAACGCCGATCGACTCTAGTATCACCCCTTCCACGGGGTGGACAATTGCATGCGTTCTGCAAGGATGCGCGGCTCAATGGCTCGCGTAGACATGCAGAGATGATCGTTGAATTAAGGGCGTTCGGCTGGGGCATTATTATGTTCAGTGAAACTCGCGCGGAAAGGCAAACAGTGGAATTGGAGGGTGGGCATCGTTTATATATGCACCGTGAAGATTACTCTGCGTCAGGTGTGGGCGCGATGATGCGTGCGCTGTTGGATGGCAGCTTTTGTTCGACGCATTTTGTTCATGATTGAGTGCTCCGCGTTGATTTGCAGCTCGTTCAACGGAGGGTCTCTGTCTGTGCTTTTTATTTACCGCATGCGGGATATCCGGCTGAAGCTCTGGACAGGTATGCGAGCAAGTGCGCCCGGCGCTGACAGAAGCAGCTCGAACTCGTGGTAGGGGGCGGTTTCAACCCACAATGGGGATTTGGAGTGCGTGGCCAGAAGATGGCTGAGATGGCGGCCGCCTTCAAGTTGAAGGTCGTCAACGGTGATGGGAATGGACGTGATGAGTACAGCTGGACCTTTAAGAGTAGTATGGGGCAGGTGCGGAGGATTCACTTTATTCTTGCATCTTCGTAACTGCGCGTGTCGACTTGGGATGTGTCAGGATATGTGGATTTGGGGTCAGATCACCGCGATGAGCGCGTGGAGATCGCCGCTGGGGGGATCTCGCGCCGGCGAGCCAAGGGGGCAAGATCATCGATGCGAGGGTGGACTCCTTTCGATGAAGACGCTGTTTTCCAGAGGCCCTTGGACGAGGAGCTCGCAAACCATGCGCCGTCATCGTTATTCAAAGCAGAAGCGGTGCTTTTCGACGCAGCTGTAGCTCACGGGGAGGGCGCGCGCAGAAAGCGACGACGGTTCAACGACCAGCCGTGGGACTCACCTCGCCTCATGACCTTCTTCAACAGAGGCGTCGTGCACGCGGCCCCCAGCAGCGCAGAGAGCTTTCTCAACGTATCCAGAAGCATATCAGCAGGGAGCTCAGAAAACAGAAAAAGTCAACGATTCCGATTTATACTCGACGAGTTCATCGAGCTCGACCGGATCAGCGACGCAAGAAGACTACCGGCATGTCTCTTCGAGGTTGGATTTGGCGCGCAAGCGGGGCCGGATGATTCTGCGCTATCTGGAGGGGATCTCCAGGACTGGATGGGCGCGTTCATCTGGATCAGCTGCTGCATATCTGCAATCTATATTGGGCCGTTGCTCTACTAGAATACACCCCTTTACTATGTGGGAGTTTCGGTGTGTACTGAAATCGATGAAACTTCGGAGGGTATCAGATGAGTTTGGGATCGTCGAGGAAATGTTCAAAGCATCTTCAGATAAGCTCTGGTGCCTTCTACATGACTTTCTCAATGAGATGTTGCAGGGGGGCGTAATTGACCCGACGTGGAGAGAGACAGTATTTTCGATGCTACCGAAGACTGGTGACCTGAGACTTCCGCAGGATTGGAGGCCCGTCGCAATGCTAAGAAAGCAAACTCTACGCGCGTCTGTTGCGCCGCCGCCTTCGTGGAGGGCTGGGCGCGCAACAATCAGGGGCCAAGTTTGTTTCCGTAGTGGATGATCGGTGGACGACGCCTTCATTGTATTCGAGACTTTTTGTGGCAAGTGCTTGGAATTGAATGTGCCTGCGTGGGGTTTAAGTTTGGACTTGAGCAAGGCCTTCGATCGCATCGAATTCCAGCCGCTGCTTGATTCGCTCGGGGCCCAAGGTGCGGGAGACGAGTGCGTCGCCATGTTGCCCGTCATGTATGCGAACCAGCGCGGGCGAGTTCGTGGTTCTCGTTGTCTTGAGGCGCAGCGAGGCTCTGTGCAAGGTGACATCCTGAGCCCGCTGCTTTTTCAACGCGGGGGTCGAAGCAGCACTTCGCAAATGGATGGCCAGGATAATCGGGAAAGGAGTTCGAGTTGATAAAGGGGGCGCCTTAACATATGCGCGGACGACGTCGTGATTTTCGCGGCCTCACGTGCGGATCTCATCTTAATGGCCACGGCGCTCAAAGAGGGACTTTCGAAAGTCGGTCGCAACCCGAGCGCTGGAAAGACCAGGGTACTTACGACAGCGTGCGATATCAATCTGGGTTCGTTGGACTTCGGGGGCGAGCCCGCGGGCGTCCTAAACGGCGACGTGGCCCGCGAATATTTGGGGGGGAAGCTGTGCGGCAACCTCCGTTCGAGGAGTCTTCTTGAGCTTGGTCGCCGGACTAAGGTAGCGTGGATGAGGATTCCATCGGCGTCCTGATGTTCTAATGGACAAGCAGTTGAGCGCGTGCTCCCTGATCGAGGTCTTCGACGCAGCAATCGCTCCAACGATATTGTTCGGCCTCTCGTCTTGTGCAATGGCGCGGGCGCAATTGAGCCCATTGGATGTTCTTCAGCGGAGGATGCTCCGACAAAACGCTGGGTGGGTTCGCATGGGGGGTGAGCCGCGGGGCGGAACGGCGCGGGGGATCAGGCTGACAGTGGATGCTGCTCTAACAACTTACTCCATGGAAGGCTGGGGCGTCCTGTTGCTACGGCGGCAACGCAGGCTGGCTCGTCGCGTCGGCGCGATGTCGGATGGCTGGCCTGCAACTGCATCGCGTCGGCGCCCACCTTCAGCGCGTCCTGAGGTTGGGCGGTCACGCGGGCGACCCGCTGTGAGATTGGGCGACTATCTGCGCAAGTTTGCAAGGGGGTATTATGAAAGCGAATGGTCTGATGTGGGTGCGGATAATTCTTCTCGCGAGCACGAAGAGGACTTTGTGCGTTGTTCCCTCGGGCTCCAAGAGCGAGGCTGGAGGTTCAACGCAGTCGCGCCCGATTCTGGGCCGAGCATTGACTCGACCGGACGACCTGCCACCGTGCTGGGTTGCGGGTATAAAAAGCTTACAGGATACTCGTTGGGGTCTCGTGGGGGGCATCTCGGGGGCCTCTTGGGGGCAGTTTTGAGGCCTCTTGGGGGCCGTTGTGGGGTCTCTTATGGTGTCTCGGGGCTTCTTGGAGGCCTCTTTGGGCCTCTCGGGCCTCGTGGGCGTCTCTTGGCGCCTCCTGGGGGCCTCTTGGGGCGGAAGGCTTGGATGTCCGATTCGTGTTCCTCTTGGGCCCCTCTTGGGGCGGTCATGGGACCCTCCTGGGCAGTCTTGGGCGCCTCGGTGGCCGTCATGGGGCGTTCTTAGGCCGTGGGCTGTGGGCCTGGTCTTCTTGTGATTCTTCCCTGCTCGGGGGGCGCAGTTTGAGAGGAGTTGACAACGTAGTAGATGGCCGATGGAGGTTCAGGGGCCGTTCCAAAACTGCACGACTTTTCATCCGGGTTATTGCCAGAATTCGTTGTTTCCAGACGGCGGTTCGTGCCCGGCACAATGCGGGGGAGGTTGATGAGGTGGGCGTCGCCGCATGTTCCGACATTTGTTTCATTCAGTTGGTTGAGCCCCTGAGTGAGACCAGCAAGACCTTGCTCAGTATCTTTCGGAGTGGCGCGGCGGCTACACAGTCGCGGCGTCGAGCTGAGTTGCCTTGTAGACATCGCGGCAATCTCGCGCCATCCTGCAGTGGTATGAATGCCTCGACGCGCTCACCTACGCCAGCAGGTCGCTGAAATATATTCCCTTCCAGCGGGGTTCTGGACTTCGGTCCCCCGTGTGATCTCAAAATCTGGATGGGTAACTCACGCAGCCCCCGACTTTCAAATTGAAATAGAGAGTATTGACCGCAGCTTTGGTGTCGGTGCCCTTCGTTTTGGCATTGACAATACGTTGGGCAGATCCTACTCGTTTGACTTCGTCGAGGGGATGCCCTAAGTTGCCAAACGCTGGGCCGATCCTACTCCTTTGCCCTCGTCGAGAATTCGCCCTGGGTTGCCAACGCAACAATTCTTGGTGCTCCGCGTATCTTCTCCAGCCCATCCAATACTTCTGCCCAGGCAAGATTCCTTGAGTAGGGAAGTTGGGGAGCATGCAGTGGAACAGAGCTGGGGAAACAGGTCAAATCGAAGTTTTGAATCAGACTGAGCAAAATCGGAAGGACGGATGACGAGGATGAAGTGGGAGCAGGAAGAAGATGAGAACTAGGAGGAATAACATTGAGGAGTGATGCTGATGCTGATGCTGTTGATGATGGTGATGACAATGATGATGATAGCGGTGATGTTGATGCTGATGATGCTGATGATGGTGATGATGCAGATGCTGCTGATGATGATGATTATTATGATGATGGTGGTGGTGGTGATGATGGATGGCAATGATGATGTTGTCGGTGATGATGCTACTGCTGATGCTGATGCTGATGCTGATGCTGCTGCTGCTGATGATGATGACGATGGTGATGATGATGGTGATGGTGATGGTGATGACGATTATGACGGTGGTGGTGATGATGATGAGGAGGAGGAGGCGGAGAAAGGCGATCACATCTCCTGGGGTTTCCTAGGAGAGAGGAGGAGGACGAGGAGGAGGAGGATGAGGAGGACGACAAAATGATGAACAAGATGATGATGAGGAGGCGATCCGCACATGGGCGGAGGAGGAGGAGGAGGTGAAAACGGTGGCAGAAGAGGTGGAAGAGTCAACGGAGGGAGGAAAGCGAGCAGAGGAAAGAGGATATTGACAGAACGTGTTCGTGAAGCTGGCTGGGCGCGACGGAGGCTCAAATCTTTTTCGGGACTCCCTGGGCATTCCGGAGGGGTTGGACGGGTGGCGGTGTTTGGGGAGGGGGGGGGGCAAGCTATGTGCGCTCGCGTAATATCTGACGCCGTACCCCTCGCTGCCATCCCTTACCATGGCGTAGATCTCCTTTCAATTCGCACAGTCGGATGTCGAGCAGGGCGATGATCCCGAGAGGATGCGCGGTGCATCGTAGAGCACGGCATAGCAGTGCGTAGAAAAGCACGGCAGAGCGTAGTATGCCATAGAGCATGGCGTGGCGTTGCGTAGTGAAGAAAGGCACCACGAAGCATTGCAACGCAAATAATGGCATCGCACAGCGGCACATAACAGAACATGGCATAGCATGGCGTTGAAGATCAAAACGTAGCATGGCATATCCTAGCATTGCAGCTGAAGGCATGGCATCGCACAGCGGAGCACCACATAGCATTGCATTGCATGCCTTGGAGTGGCACTGGAAATGATGACGCCAGCGCTGCAGCGGGAGCACGATTCGGAACGAGCGGAAGCGCGTAAATGAGGCCAGCGCTGCAGCGGGAGCACGATTCGGAACGAGGCGGAGCCCGAAAATGAGGCCTGCGCTTCAGCGGGAGTCCTTCAGATCGACATGGGGGAGGCAGAGACGGGGGGGGGCGATCAAACCGCCGCTGAGTGAGCCAAGGGGCGGTCAAAACGCAACCAGACGCGTTCAAAACACAACCAAACGTACGCGGCTGCACAACAGTAGCGGTGTCAATTGTTCTGGCGCCTCTTTCGAGCAGGTGGGGTCTCCCCCATAGGACGCACTGCTGCAACCCGTCGTCTGAAGCAGCGGTCCGGAGCCAGGCCCCCCCCCCTCCCCCTCCCCCTCCCTTCCGCCCCGTGTCGAAACGCCGAGTGAGAAAACGCTCGCGAGGTGAGACCAGAGACAGGTCGGTCCCGCCGGGCACGGGGCCACCGTCCACGACCAGCGCGGTGGAGGAGCGCAGGGCAGAGGAGGCGGCCCGCCGATGGTGCACCTCACAGGCTCCAGGCTGCGGCGGCCACTGCCGTGGCAACGGGCAGGGGACTGCCCAGAGTGCAGGGGGGAAAACCCACCCGGACCCGACAGTTAGGGGATCTCCTCCTCCCCCTCCTCCTCCTCCTCCTCCTCCTCCTCCTCCTCCTCCTCCTCCTTCTCCCCCCTTTTTCCCTCCTCCCTCTTCCCTCCTCCCTCCTCCCTCCCAGAGTCAGAGGGGGAAAACCCACCCGGACCCGACAGTCGGCGCCTGCTGCGCGGCCCAGGGCGTCTGCGGAACAGCCCCCTGCCCTGCTCGAGCTCCTCCGTGGGTGCGCTTCCTGAACGGCTCCGCGCGTCGGGCTGGTTCATTCTGGGGGCGGACCCTTCGCCCTCCTCGGAAGGGACGGTCCAGCGATGGGGTCGAGGGCTCCAGGGTCCACTGATGGGGTCGAGGGCTCCTCGGAAGGGGCGGCCCAGCGATGGGGTCGAGGGCTCCAGGGTCCATCCCCAGCGATGGGGTCGAGGGCTCCGGGGTCCAATGATGGGGTCGAGAGCTCCTCGGAAGGGGCGGTCGCACCACCCACCAAACCACCCCAGCCCAACCCGAAGGCCTCCATTTGCCCTCCACTTCCAGGGGGGGGGGGGGGGGGGATCGGGGGAACACCGAGATCACACATACGTGGAACCCGCACCCCCCCCCCAACCCGAAACTGGGGGTTTCGGGTTGGGCTGGGGGTGGCCTGGCAGGTGGTTGTTCTCGGGGCGGACTCTCTGCCCTCTGCAACGCCTGAGGGGAGGAGCTGCGCGGCGCCCACCTCCGCCCCCGCACGGTTGCCAGGCCGACCCGGGCGGCAGTCGGGTGCCGGCCTGCCCGAGGGGCCGGGCGCGGGGCGGGGCGAGGGCGGGCCACGGTGCGCCCTTCCGGCCCGAGCTGCCGAGCTCAGCTTGCTCTTGGAGGGGGAGGGGGAGGGGGAGGGGGAGGAGGAGGAGGGAGGAGGAGGAGGAGGAGGAGGAGGAGGAGGAGGAGGAGGAGGAGGAGGAGGAGGAGGAGGAGGAGGGGGAGGAGGAGGAGGAGGAGGAGGAGGAGGAGGAGGAGGAGGAGGAGGAGGAGGAGGAGGATGGCCCCGAACCCCGTCGT
This sequence comes from Prorocentrum cordatum, assembly GCA_963575745.1. Lineage (NCBI taxonomy): Eukaryota > Dinophyceae > Prorocentrales > Prorocentraceae > Prorocentrum > Prorocentrum cordatum. The sequence goes on along the minus strand of CAUYUJ010005684.1, from coordinate 38,260 downwards.
GGAAACTCTTCCTCCCGCTCCTCATCGGACTTTCCCTCTCCTCCCCCCCTGGGGGGAGGCTTTGGCCGCTGCCCCCCCCTTGACGGAGGCCGACCGCAGCCTGCCCGGGGCCCTGCTCACGACCATGAGCAGGTGCGGCTGGACGCGCAGGCGGGCACGTCGTCGTCGTCGTCGTCGTCGTCGTCGTCGCCGTCGTCGTCGTCGTCGTCGTCGTCGTCGTCGTCGTCGTCGTCGTCGTCGTCGTCGTCGTCGGAAGAGGAGGCGGAGGAGGAGGAGGAGGGAAGGAGGAGGGGACATAGGTAGGAGGAGGGAGGTCGAAAGACGTTCGTCCCCGGACCCCCTCGCGTCGTGGAAAATGGCGGAGGGCGTTTGGCAACTCTCGGCCCACCCGGAGGGTTCAGGAGGAGGAAGAAAGAGGTGGTGCAGGATGACTAATCTGATGAGTGTGTGAGTGAAATCAGGAAACAGCAGAACGCGGCAGCAAGCAAAAGCCGGCAGGATGACACAGCATCAACCACCACTGAGCATTATCCATCATCCGCGACCGACGGCAATCAGCAGCGTCAACACCAAGCGGCTCAAACAGCAACGCTTTCCGTTGTGCCCGAATGCGGTTATTTGGTGGTTGCGTAGGGTCTCGCCCATACAAACGGTACTTAGCTGTACTTGCTTGATGGACTCATGCGCTGGCATCATCTTCCCCATCCTCCGCTCTTGCTGCTGCTGCTGCTGCTGCTGCTGCTCCTTGTCGTCTTCCTCTTCCTCCTCCCTTCCTCCTCCCTTCTCCTCCCTTCTCCTCCTCCCTCTCCCTTCTTGTCCACCTCCCACTCCCGCTCCCATTCCTCGCCCTACTCTGTCTTCTCCTCCTCCGCTTCCTTCTCCTTCCGTTTCCCCTCCACTACTCTTCTGCTTCCGCCTCCTGTTCCTTTTTCCTTTTTCTCCAGCCTCGGGCCTCTTTGCCCTTGTTGGAAGGCGAATAATGTGGCGAAGACTACAGTCAACACTGATAGTAAGGATGAGCGCCTTTCCAAGGTGCCTTGAATCGTTTCCCTTCGGCCCATCCTCGGCCACTCTCGTTGGCCGCGCGCCGCTCGAAAGGTGTTGGCACGATCGTGCATCCGGACTATCCGTTTTGACTGCACGACGACATCGGCGTCGGTGGCGACGACGACGAGGGCCCCCAGACCCGCCCCAGAGGACCACCGTCCCGAAGGCCGCCGAGCCCGCGAGGAAGTCCTGCGAGGCGGCGCCGCAGGCGCCGTCGAAGCCAGTGTGCGCTGCCCGCCCGCCCGCGGCCCACGACGATGACATCGAGGGACGACGGGCGACGACGACGGGCGACGACGACGACGTTGACGACGACGACGCCGCCGCCGACGACGACGGCGAGTTCGGCCTCCACGGCTTGTGCAGTCCCCGTCAGAGAGCGTCCAGCAGAGGCCCGGTGGTCGTCCCTGAGGGGGCAGCGACGGCGACGACGGCGGCGACGGCAGCGGCGGAGACGACGGGGGGCGCGCCCGCTGGCGCTGACCAGGACAGCTGGGCGCCCCCCCTCCCCCAACTGCCTCTGCCCCTTCGTTCGGGCAGCTTGCTGGGAAGACCTCCTTTGCTGTGGGCGACAGACATCGTGGTTTTTGTTCTTGTTGTTGATCTGTTTGTGTGTGTGTTTCTCCTGTGACCTCGGTGGCTTTTCGGGCGTTTCCCCGACTGCCTCCGCCACGTCGCATGCGCGCGTGGCACGTGGCCGCGACGTCGAAACTGTGGATGTGTGTGTGTGTGTGCGTGTGTGTGTGTTTGTGTGTGTGTGTGTGCCATCCAGGTGCGGATGGCTGATGCTAGTAGGATTGCGTCCTAAGCGATGTTTGATGGCCTGGCCGCCGCGCGCACTGCTACGCTTTCTCCGCATCGTCGCTGCGCGCGAGGCCGCTACCGCCAAACATGTGTGTGTGTGTGTGTCGGGGGGACGAGGTGCAGGTGGCGGAGGAGGAAGCGGATGATGATGGTGGTGGTTGCGGTGATGATGTTGTTGTTGATGTTGATGTTTATGACGACGATGATGATGATGCTGATGCAGATGATGCTGATGATGATGTTGTTGATGCTGTCGATGTTGATGATGATGACGACAATGATGATGATGTTGATAATGATGCTGATGACAGTGGTGGTGGTGATGGTGATGAATGTGATGTCGATGATGATGACGATGGTGATGATGTTGATGATGATCATACTCATGAGGATGATGATGATGATGATGATGATGATGATGATGATGATGATGATGATGATGATGGTGGCGGTAATGCTGATGATGACGATGACGATGCTGATGGTGACGGTGATGATGATGATGATGATGATGATGATGATGCTGATGCTGATGATGATGATGCTGTTGATGATGATGATTGTGGCGGAGGAGGGAGCGAATGATGGTGGTGGTGATGATGATAATACTGAAGATGCTGATGATGGTGGTGGTGATGATGATGATGTTGGTGGTGGTGATGATTATGTTGATGTTGTCAATGATGATTATGGTGGTGGTGGCGGTGGTGGTGGTGTTGTTGATCATGTTGATGATGCTGATGCTGCTGCTGATGATGCTGATGATGACGATGGTGATGCTGAGGATGCTGATGATGGTGATGATGACGATACTGGTGGTGATGGCGAGTGTGAGGGTGAGGGTGAGGGTGAGGGTGAGGGTGATGGTGATGGTGATGGTGATAGTGAGGGTGATGGTGATGACGATGACGAGGGTGATGATGATGATGATGATGATGATGCTGATGATGATGATGATGAGGGTGAGGATGAATATGAGGATGATGGTCATGGTTATGCTGATGATGATGAGGAGGAGGAGGCAGAGGGGGACGACGAGGGGGACAGGGCGATGGTGATGCTGCTGATGCTGCTGCTGATGATGATGATGATGGTGATTGCGATGGTGATGGTGCTAGTGATGGTGATGTTGAGGACGAGGACGACGAGGACGAGGACGTTGACGGGGATAAGTATGGTGAGGTTTAGGATGAGTATGGTGAGGAGGATGATGAGGTTGAGGGTGAGGATGGTGGTGATTGTGATGGTGGTGGTCATGGTGATGATGATGCTGATGAGGAGGAGGAGGATTAGGAGGAGGAGGAGGAGTAGGAGGAGATGAGGGGGTCGATCAGGAGGGGCGGGGGATGGGGGGTGAGGACACAAGCCAAGGGAACAGAGACCGAATCGAGGAAGAGCTCCCTGTGCCAAGCAGAACGTTCCATCACGTGCTTTGTCCCATACCGCGGTTTCCATGGCCGCTTTCTGGTCTGAGCTGGGTAGACGGTAGTGCGGAATGGGAAGGTGGTGGGAGGGGGCCACGATGATTTTGTTTGCCAAGGGAGTTCCGCACTTTTCCGCCTGCGACTCCTCTCGAGGTATTGCCGCGCTCACGACACCAGGGAGAAGCGGAAGAAAGTTGAGCCGAGGCAGCTTACCGCGTGAAGACGACGCCGACTTTGATTTTTGCATGTGAGCCATGTGTTGTATCGGCGGCGTTGTTCAGTGATAGTTTGGTGCCGCTGCAGCGTCTTGGCTGTTTTGCGACAGTTCTTCACTGTACAGCGTGTCTGCCATTCCGTTCCAACGCTCTGGCGTCCACACATGCTCTCTTTGTCCCCGTCCTCCTCTTCTCCTCTCTTGGCCTTTTGTTATCCCGTTGACGTTGATGTTGATGCTGAGGATGAGGATGGATGGGGGGACGGGAAAGGAGCAGGAGCATGGGACTGATAATGTCTGCTCACTAAGTGAAGGAACATGTAGCCTTACACCGAGGGGGGTTGTTTGGACCTGGGGCCAGAACGTCTGGCCATCTTGGCCTTACTCAGGACTTTCGGCCACAGACCCTGATGGATCCTGCTGGGGTAACCATTGCCCGTCGGTGCAGCTCGTTTACAAGGCTTGCGGAGGGACACGTTCTGATGACTGGCGTAGCAGCCGCACCGCCCACAGAGCCAGAAACGCAACTTCGCTCTGATATTTAGAGCTTGAGTCTCATGCATCCAGCCTCCAGTCACATGCAGCCTCTCTCCTGCAGGGAGGCCTAAAAAGAAAGCCCCATTCACATTCTGCTGGGCCAAGTCAAGTCAAGTCAAGAAGCCATACGCCCATTGGCGCGTTGGCGAGACAACGCATTGCACTGTGCTGCTCCTGGTGGGCCTTGCCTCTGGCAGGGCGCGCTGGGCCAAGCACGAGTTTTTTTTTCCAGAGCTCAGCGCACGCCTTGGAGGCCGACCCCACGCAGCGCTCTACTTCTGACGCGGTACCATCAGGCATGTGGCTGGGCGTGCAGCTTGCTATGATACTGGGGGCAGGAGAAGGGGGGGATGTGGGGGGAGGTCCGCTCTACTTCCTTCTCGCCACCCCATCCTCGAACGCGCTGGCCATGGCATCCGTGGATCATCCGCGGATCCGCCTGCGCCTCGCGAGGCAGGTCTGCCTCTCGTTGTCCATTGATGCGGTGCCTGTCGCTGGCGGGCGGGCGCACCTGGTCGGCCATGTCGCGGACTACCTTGCCGAATATGTTACCAAGCACCGTCCATCCGTTTCCTCCGCCGTTCATGATGTCCTCCCCGCTGAGACATGAGTTCACGAACGCCACCTGGATATCATTCACATCGCGTCGCGGCAAAAGGATATGGTTGTGACTCCATGGTCTATTTGTTCGTCGTGAGCGCCCTCCTGTCTCATGTGTCCTCGCAAGCCGTGACATGTGTGATGAGCCTTGTGCTCGCCCATATGGCAAGCCATAGTGTTTGGAGCTCTCCGCGTGGAGCTGCCTGCCGCCTCCCTGCGAATGTTCAGCAATGAGCACCCGAGTTCTGACTGGACTGAAACAGTCGAAATCGGAAATACCAAGAGCTGCCCTTCTCATCATGAGATCTGCAGTGCCAGCGCTACCACTCGCGTCTCCAAAGATGACGGTAGGCCGACTTGCTGTACCTTCAGCAAGACATCCAGGTCCAATTTCGCAATCCAACCCATCACTGAGCTTGTCGTCCTGAATAGGTGGATCAGTAGTTGCTTTCCATGCTACTGGAATCAAGCCCCTGAGCCAGAAGCACTCATATTGTTCATGTTGGGATCCAGCTGCAGTGCAGGAATCACACTCCCCCTGGCTTCGCAAGCTGGTGACCCCACTGTTGCTGCTCGAATATCCGCTCCATTCTTACCTTGAAATTCTGCAAGACACGCTGTCCTAGACTTCGGCCAAGCGCCACCGATGATGAGGGTGAGGAGGTTGCCTGCAATACGTGGGCCACTAGTGATGGGCCCTTTTTTTACCACCACCACCACCGTAAGTTGGAGGGGGAAGGAGGTAGAGGATGAGGAGGAGGAAGAAGAGGAGGAGGAGGAGGATCCCCTCCCCCTCCTACTTCTCGTGGTGGCGGTGAAAAGCAAGCCCACCAACTAGGATGAGTGGTTGCAACCTTGCGCCCTGCTGCAAGCCTTCTCCATCAGAGTGCTTGGCCAACCGAGCCAACTGTGCGCCAATTAGCTGCCGCTGTTACATCATCAAGAAATCACCGAGTGTCTGTGAAAAAACACACGCTGTGGAAAAACAACACTGTGGGAAAAACATACTGTGGAACAAAAACGCACAGTGGAAAAAACAAACACAAAGATGAAAAGACAAGTTCAAGGCAACGCAGCAGAAACACATGTTTTTTCCACGCGGTGTTTTTTTCCATATTTGTCTTGATGCGGGTGAAACCTTCGTTTGAGCTGTCCCAACCGCGATCACCCGGCAAGCCCCGGCCTATGGGACCCGACGAAGGACCGCGTGCACGACGATGCCGCGGACCAGCCGGCAGCGCCCGCAGCTTGCCGAGCAGCCTCGCCCATGCCCGACGACATTTATGCCCTGATCTCTGGATTAGGGAGACGAACAATTACATGAAATATCAAAACTCGGAGGTCCGCGCGGATTTCTCGGATCGGCGCTGGACCTCCCTCCCTGGCGCGCGGAGCGCGCCAGGGCGGCGCCGGAGGCGCCGCCAGGGGGCTCCCTGTGATTCTTCGTTCTCCTGTGGATGATCCCGCCAATGCTGCAGACGTCACGCAAGCGTCCCACAGGCAAGCTGCTGTGCTAGATCCTGCTCCGTTGCATGCACCGCCAATATAAAGTAGTGAGACATGGACCCTGCGTGCGTGTGTGACAGAAGGCTCCGAGCCTGCGCCCATCGCTGCACCGAGTAAGTACTGCTCAAGCGCCCCGTGCCGTTGATTACCACGATTGCCAACTTCTTGTCCTCGCTGCTGCTCGATACGCGGGGGGGTATTTGGAGCGATTTTCCTCTGACCTTAAGTCGGGCGTGTCCCTCTACAGGAGGGATCTTCAAACATAGTCAAAAATAGTCAGACGATCTGAGTTTTTTGTTGGGACCATTTTTTAGGTGTTCTTCCAGAATCCGCCTGTAGGGGTGCACGCCCGACCTGACTCTAACCCCACCTCTGCCCCTAATCCCACCCCGGCGCCCCCCCCCTGGACGCTCTCCTTCTCTTCTTCCCGGGGGGGGGGCGGGCCTCTGGAGCGATTCTCCTTTTGACCCCACCTCCAGAGGGGGGGGTCAGCACCTGAGGTGGGGCAAGGAAGCGAAGCAATCTGGACGCTCACACTTTTTCTCCTGGGGGGGTATGTGGAGCGACTTTCCTCCGGCGTGTCCCCCTACAGGAGGAATCTTCACAAAATAAGCAGGAAATGGTTTGGAGACGATTTGAGTATTTTTTGACTCTCTTTCAATATTTCTTCCAGAATCCGCCTGTAGGGGGACGCGCCCGACCTAACTTCGGCGCGAGCGAGGGATGGAATGGAAGTGAGAAGGAGAAGGTCCCCTCGCGCCTTTGAGAGGTCTGTTCTGTCTTCGGGGAAGGCCTGGAAAACTTCTCAGAAGGCTGGGGGACTTCCGAGCCTTCTGAGAAGGCCCGCCCCTTCTCGCCTCCCCCCAGCAGCCGCAGCCGCAGCTGGCAGAAGAAGACCACCGCGAAAAAATCGCGATCGTTCTCCACTCCCAGACGCGGCCACGGCCGCGGCCAGGGCTGCGAACGCAGCCGCAGCCGCGGCTGGAAGACGAGAGCCACCGCGAACAAATCGCGATGGTCACCCCCTCCGAGCGCTCGCCGCCGACAACTCTGACCCTCACCACCCACCAAACCACCCCAACCCAACCCGAAGGCTCAGATTTACCCTCGATGTCCAGTGGGGAGGGGTCGGGAAACGTCGAAAAAACACATAGGGAACCCTTGACCCCCCCCAACCCGAAACTCGGGCCTTCGGGTTGGGTCAGGGGTGGTCTGGTAGGTAGTCAGACCCCCGTGTTCCTTAGTTGCTCTACAGTGCTCCTCGGGTTTTCTTATGTGTTCCTTAGGTTTTCCATGGAAAATCGGAGTTTCACATCTGGGACAAAGGGGCCTCGTTCCTTATTTATCGTTCCTTAGGTCAACGCCCCGACTACCTCTCTGCCCCTGCCCCCACCCCGGCGCCTTCCCCCCCCCCCGACTGGGCTTGGCCCGCCCCCCCCCCCGCGCCGGGGCAGGCTCCGGGAGTGCCAGGGCTGCAACGTGCAGGCGGGGGCGGCCGCCGCCGCGGGCGCGCGGCACGCCGGTGCACCGGTGCAGGAGGAGGAGGAGGTGGAGGAGGAGGAGGAGGAGGAGGAGGAGGAGGAGGAGGTGGAGGAGGAGGAGGAGGAGGAGGAGGAGGAGGAGCTAGCCTGGGTTGGTCCCCGCCCCCCTCCCTATGGGGGACGAAGAATGGCATGAACATAAGAACTGGACTTCTTTTGTTTCGATGGGTTTGCGACGGAGAGCGCGACGTTCCCGCACCAAAGATCAGTGGGCGTCCTGGGGTCTCAGGGTTGGGCTCCTTGCAGGGGGTTTCTTGTGGACTGGCCTCCACTGTATTAGGGGAACGAAGAATGACATGAACATAAAGACTCGGAGGTCCTCGCGGATTTCTCGGATCGGCGCTGAAGCCCCCCTCCCTGGCGCGCGGAGCGCGCAAGGGGCCGCGCCAGAGGCGCCGCCAGGGTGGTCCAGCGCCGATCCGAGACATCCGTGCGGACCTCCGAGTTTTTATGTTTATGTCAGCCTTCGTTTCCCTACTCCCTGCGGGCGGGACTGCTATTCAAGGGCGCCCTCGAGGGCGCTTCGCGGTTCGGTTTTGACTCCTCCTGCCCCTCTTCTCCCCGGGGGGGCGGCGCGAGAGCGCGAAGTTGTTCGCGGTTCGCGCATCGCGCAGCGCGAAGCGCGAAATTAGGCGCTCTTGGTGTCGATATCCACTGCGTCTTGGACTTTCTGGGAAGGGGCGCCAAAAGGCCGAGGCGCAGTGGATGTGGGTAAAAATCTGGCCTCTGGGGGTCAGATTTTTTGCAAGAGCCTTGCATACGCCATTCCGCCGACCCCCACAACAGTGAACTCGTCAAGAGTCGTGCCACCGTGCCTGGTCTGTGGGTCAGGAGCCTCGGTGATGCATATGAGGGTCTCCTGGAATACCTCTTACGAGCCTCTTGGAGGGCTCTTGGGGCGTTCTGATTCGCTTCGGGGGGCCTCTTGGAAACCTCTTGGAAACCTCTTGGAGCCTCTTGGGGGCGCCTCGGGGGTGATGGGGGCTTCATGGGCCGTCTTGGGACGATCTTTGGGGCTTGAACGAGGCGTGTATGTCGAAAGTGCATGCTTTCCTAGGTCATGGAGCGATTCCTTGCCTCTTGGGGCCCTTTCGGCGGCCCTCAGGGAGCAGGCCGTCTTGGGGGCCTAGTAGGCCGTCTTAAAGCCATCTTGGACCGTCGTGGGGTTACCTCGAGCCGTCTCGGCGCTCTCTTGGATAGTCTCGGCTCATTGGGCCGTCTCGGGGCTTTCTGGAGGTTCTGGAGAGCCCCCGGGGTGCGTTGGCGAGTTCGTCCCCCCCCCGCCCGACCCCCCCCCCGCCCCGCCCCCTCTGATGCGGTGTTTTGCTCCTGGGAGGGGGAAAGGGGTAGGGGGACAGCCAATGGTCTCACACGCTTCTCACCCCCAGCAAGCGGGGGCCGGCTGATCCATATCCACTGCGCCTCGGGTGTCTGCAAAGTGGAGCCCGAAACTCCAAGATGCAGTGGATCTGGTCCCTCCCCCCAGCACCCCCAGACGGCGGAGTGAGGGGGACGAGGGGTGGTTCCCACCACAGCGTAGGAGGAGGAGGAGGAGGAGGAGGAGGAGGAGGAGGAGGAGGAGGAGGAGGAGGAGGAGGAGGAGGAGAGGAGAGAAGGAGGACGACGACGAGCGAACGATCAAGGAAGGTTTTTGCGATTTTGGTGGTTTGGGGGTGCTGGGGGGGCGACGACACATACATATATCTATATCTAATATTTATATATATACACACATAGATATACACATATCTTGCCCTCTTTTCCCCGTGGGGGTCAACGTTTTCCCTGCTGGCGGGCCTGCCTCCCTGCGGGGGAGATGTGTGTTTCCGTCCGGTTCCTGGGCGCGCGAATGCGGCAGGCTGGTGCCTGGCCCGCTGAGCCTGGGGATAGGCATAAAGGTGCTGAGGCAACCCAGACTTCCAGCATCGCGGATCGAGGACAAGGAGGAGGAGGAGGAGAAGGGAGAGGAGGAGGAGGTGGAGGAGGAGGAGGAGGAGGAGGAGGGGGAAGGGGCCTCAGGATACAAGCGGCACACTTTGTTCCGGCGGTTTTCGCGCTGACACGCGTCGCCCTGGTGTTGTGTTATATTGGCGATATAACACAACACCATGCAATATGATATTGGATGGCCTTATGTTGACCCGCAGAGGAGAAGGGAAACTATTTTTCTTCTCGTAAGATGTTCGGTTTGATTCGTGTCACGCTGGTTTAGAATGGCCACATGTAGGGCCCCACAATACATGTGACACTCTTTTTTCTCACACGTTTTGCGGGAATGACACGTGTCACCCTGGTGTTGTCTTATGCTGTTTGGCCCCATGTTGGGCTTCAGAATGCAAGTGGCAAATTTGTTTTTCGCACACACGGCTTTTGGGGATGACAGGGATCACTTGGGTGTTTGTTTTTTTGCATCACCCAAGGATGGCCCTCAGAATACGAGTGAATTACTTGGTTTTCTCACACGGTGTTCGGGATGGCACGTGTCACCCTGGTGCTTCCTCATAACGCACGGCCACATGATGACCCTGCAATATAGCAGAGACAATCTGTTTTTGTCACGCGGTGTTCGGGGTGACACGTGTCACCCTGGTGTTGTCTTATATTTCATAGTCCCACGTCGGGCCCACGAAAAGAAATGACACGATTCGTTGTTGTCACGTTTTTCGGTGTGACACGTGCCACATGGGTGTTTTCTTATCTTGCATGGCTTCATGCTGGCCATGCGTTCTTACATTGCATGGCCCCATGTCAGGCCCCAGAACACAAGCGGAACGAACTGTTTTTCTCCCAGGGTTTTCGGGGTGACACGTGTCACCCTGGTGCTTTCGTTTGATATGGCATGGCCCGATGTTAGCCCGCAGAATACAAGTGACACAATGTGTCATCCTCACACGGTTTTCGGGGTGACACGTGTCACCCTGGTGTTTTCTTCTGATATTGCATGACCCCATGTTGGCCTTCAGAGTACACGTGAAACAGTTTTTTTCTCAAGCGGTGTTCAGGGTGACGCGTGGGTGATGATGATGCTGCTGCTGATGATGATGATGATGATGCTGATGATGATGATGATGATGATGATGATGATGATGATGCTGATGATGATGATGATGATGATGATGATGATGGTGGTGGTGGTGGTGATGGTGGTGGTGGTGGTGGTGGTGGTTGTGGTGGTGGTGATGATGATGATGATGATGATGGTGATGATGGTGATGATGATGATGATGATGATGATGATGATGATGATGATGATGATGACGATGATGATGATGATGATGATGATGATGATGATGATGATGATGATGATGATGATGATGATGATGGTGATGACAGTGATGGTGAGGATGATGGTGATGGTGAGGGTGATGGTGGTGGTGGTGGTGGTGAGGAGGAGGCAGTTTCTCTTCGGCAGGTCTGCTCGAACTACGAGGACTTCATGCTGTGCCCGAGCTGCTCCGAGAAGGACCAGAAGTGCCTGTGCTGCGGCACCCGCACCTCCCCCCCGCGGGTGTCAGACGGGTGGGGAGCGGGGGCATTCTAGGGGAAGAGGACGAGGGAGGAGGACGAGGAGGACGGGGAGTTGGACGAGGAGGCATCTTTACTGTGATTACTGCCGTTGTTATCCAACTAATGTGAGTGTCGTCACACCTGGCGGGCGCGTGCTCTCACCAATATTCTTGTCCCACGCTTGTTCTCTTTTATTTTCCGCGGCGCCCGCTAGGTTCCTTTTCCTTCACCAGCTGCTTTTTTTTAAATTTCTTCGGTCCCCACTGAAGCCACAGCGCCACGCTCAGGTTAGGCTAACGGAAAAGGCGGCAGTTATAGGTCCGAGGATCGAGCTGCGACGATTTATTAGGTTCGGCGTTTTTGCTGGTCATCGAAAAGCCTTCGGCCCATGCCGCCACCGTGCCTGGGTGATGGTTCTGAGGCGTCTTGGATGTCCGTCGGGGTCTCGTCGAGGCCTGCTGGAGGCTTGTGGAGGTAGTTATGAGGCTTTCGGGGGCTCTGTTGGGGACCTCTTGGGGCTTCTTTTGAGCCTCGTGGGGGCCAGTTGGGGACAGCTTGGTGCTTCATCGTGGGGGCCTATTGGGCCTCTCCTGGGATCGTTCTGGGGCCCTCTTGGGCCATCTTGGGGTCCTCTTGGGGGCATCTTGGGGCCGCGACACCAGGGACTATCCATGGCGACGCGGCGACAGATGGAACTGGTGATAGCACCAGGCGCCCATGGCGCACTGGTGGCTGAACCAGCACAAGCACCATATGCCCATGGCTAAATGGTGACTTTGACGTGGCGAGCTGGGCTGCTGACGGCTTTGAGAGCCTCGCGCCCGGGCTTGCCTGAATTCGGCGCCGTTGGAGACGTTAGGTCCCGATTGTGCTACGCCGGCCCTGGCCGGTATCTGCGGCCGGGCCGCCGTCGGGGGAGTCGTTACCATGCGCTTCCTGCCGCCGCATATGTACATATATGCATTTGAACACTAAGTTGACTGATCTCTAGCTGTATGGGGTCAAAGGGAAATAACGCGCGCGCCCCGCACTCTCTTTCGTTCCCTATCCGCTTAACGGACAGTCGAACCTCATACTTTGCGGCTGTCGCCGTTCTCTTGGCCGCCATGGTCTCTCGGCAATCCTCGAGCCCAATACGTTCCTTGGAACCAATGGTAGGAGTACCAAACTTACTACCTGTACATCCTGATGATATTGGCCCTGTTGGGCTTAAGTTGGGTAAAGATGCGATCCGCCCGTCAGGGTCCCGCGGCGGGAAGGGCCAACGTGGGGGTTCCGATACGGACTGCCCGTTCGACCCGCCCGTCAGGGTCCGCATCCCGGTTTCCATCAGGGTCCGCCCGCCCGACCCGCCCGCCAGGGTCCCTTGGCCCTTCCGGACAGGCGGGAATCCCGCCAGTCCGGGTCCGCCCGCCCGTTCCCGACCCGTCCGGTTTAGTGTAGCGCCCGCCTGAGCCGCCCGTTTAGGTTCACGTGTTTTGGTTTTGGAAGCTTGGTTGGCCCGGGGGTATTTCAGGTTTTTGTTTTCACCGCTCTGCCGTCGATTCGCTCGGGTTGTGCGTCTAGGATGACCCTCTTCAGGGGCAGCGGAATCCTGCTTCTCCCTTGGGTTTTCGCAGTGGATTTGTTGAGGAAGTCCGGTCAAATGTTCCGCCCGCCCGCTAGGGTTTGCCCGCCCGGCCCACCTGTTTGGGTCCGCCCGCCCCGTCGGTTGGGGTCCGCTCGCCCGACCCGCTTGTCTTTCCCTGTTAGGGCCTATCCAAAAGGTGGCATGACGAATCAATGCCCCCAAAGGAGGCTCATAATCGAAGGGGGCGCGAATTGAGGGTGCGAGGTATGCATGTTGAGTGGCACGCAGGTAACGAAGACTGAACGTTTTCGTGCTGTTTGTTGCTGTTGATGGTTGTAAGGATGACGATGGTGGTGATGGCGATGTTTTCGATGATGACTATATGATGCTGCCGCGGGTGATGATGATGGCGATGATGCTGTTGTTGATGATGCTGTTGATGATGATGACGACGACGATGCTGCTGATGACTATGATGATGACGATGCGGATGAGGCAGACGACGAGTATTCGTACTACTAATATCAAGAAACATGCACTGTAAATGACAGTGCAAATCATTGTATCACTAAAAAGAAGAGGAATACGATCTGCACTAATAATCTACTAATGCCCGGTATAGTAGCATTAGTAAGTTTACGAATACCACTAACACTGACAATTATCATTAACATTGCTACTCGTAGCGTTATTGATACGAGTAGTCCTCCTTAAAACAGAAAGAACAACAGTAATAATAATAGTACGACACGTAAGCATATAAACGCTACCAAATACGTTTAATCATACTTCTACGAACTACTACAATTTGAATAGTACACTAAGTATTCCAATCATTTTTTTGAGAATAGTAGTAACACTGTATGTCAGCCAACATTGGTTCCAAATCGATAGATGGACAGGAGAAGAGCGAGAGAAGGGGAAAACGAGCAGGTGAAGACGGGAGGAGAGGAAACCAACTATGAAATGGCAAGCAAAAGTAAACGAGCAAAGAGAAGCGAACAGCGATGCAAGTACGGAGGGTCGTGGATGTGCTTCTCATGCCTGAGCATTGCATGGCATTGCTTCGTATTGCATCGCATTACTTTGGCATTGGCAGACGCGCTGGCGTAGGCATAGGCCTTGGCATTGGCATAGGCAGAGACATCCACAGGAGTCCATATGAATCCCAGCTCAGGATCCGAAGGACTCCATAGGCATAGGCATTGGCATAGGCATTGGCATATAGGCATTGACATAGGCATAGGAATACATACGACTCATAGGAGTCCGTAGGAATCCATAGGACGGACTCGCCATTGGAAATAGCCGGCGGGTGCCATTCGAAATCAGGGGAGGTGCCATTGGCAAAGGGGGGGGAGGGGGGGGGCGCCATAGGAAATGAGGGGATGTGCCACTGGAAAAGGGTGTGTGCTAAAGACCAGTTATTGAGCTGGGACTCCTATAGGGCAAACCTATTTGGATACTGATACGAATGCGAATAAGGATACGAGTGCGAACAGTAACACGAAGGCTACACATACTAATCATAATACAACGATGAAGAAAAACATCGCAGTAGTACTCATGAGGGGAAACTATGTTTATTCGTTCCAATAGTAATAGTGACCACACTACAACTAATACGAACAACACGAATGATATTAGTACTAGTTCTAGACGTATACCTACTACTACTACCACTAGTACTACTTCTACTATTACTACTACTACCAGTACCATTACCACTACTACTACTACTACTACTACTACAACTACTACTACTTCTACTAGTATGAAAACTGGTAGGAATTTAAATACGTAGTAATCTTGATAAACATATAATTCACTAGTCATAGTACTATCGCACTAGAAGTAATGCAACTAATACGTGCACTAAGAATTCTGATAATAGTAAGACGATTACTAATCACACAAGTAAGAAAGCTGACGCTACGAGTAATTATAATAACAGTACTAATACTACGACGGGTAATTCTATCCATAATATGAAGATCAGTGGTACCAACAGTAATATGGCACGCCGTAGTATCAAAACATTTGAGTACTAGATAATACTACTACTGAGACTCATTACTAATAGTAAGAACGATACAAACACTACTTTCAATAATACGTAATGAGAATCACATTGACCATACTACCAACACAAAGAAGAAAACTGATCATATTAACGCTATCAGTAACAATCATACTACTTAGAAGCAGAGTAGTACTATTGGTAATAATAAAAGAGAGTAACGAGACTAATAATAATAACGTTACTCCGAATGAGTAATATTACTAATCGTACTAATAAGAAAAGGACGAACAATAATAAGAAGAATGATATGAGGAGGAGGAGGAGGAGGAGCAGGAGGAGGAGGAGGAAGAGGAGGAGGAGGAGGAGGACGAGGAGGAAGTGGAGGCCCTCGGAGGAGGAGGATGCGGAAGAAGGGAGGAAAGGGAAAAGGGGGGAGGGGGGAGGAGGCGAGAGGAGGAGGGAGGACACAGAAGGCAAGGAGCAGGAGGCACGGAACACAGGGAGGAAGGGGAGGAGGAGGAGGACCAGGAGGTCGAGCAGTAGGAAGAGGAGGACGAGGAGGTCGAGCAGCAGGAGGAGGCGGAGGGGCAGGGTCGTCGTCGTCATGGCCATCGCCCTTGGGGTCGGCGCTTGCGCAGAGGGCCTCCCGGGAGGCATCAGTCATCTCGACTCCCCGCCGAAGCCCGCGCCGCCGCCGAACTGCCTGTTCCCAGGAGCGCGCCCTCGCGGGTCGGCATGTCGGCGCGGCGGCCGCCTCTCTTTCCCTCCGCTCTGTCAGTCACCCAGCAGTTGTGGCGGCAGTGTTTTTGTGTGTGCACGGTCGGGCCGAGGCATGATGAGGTCAAGGTCGGTTCGGGAAGGGTGCCCTGATGTGTGTCGTGTCTGTTGGGCGCTCTCGTGCATCCTGGGTGAGGGGTGCCCTCGGAGGTTCTTCGGCTCGTCCGGCGGAGGGCCTCGTGCTTTTGGGAGGATGTTCTTCTGTCCCAGGTCCGGCCGTGGTTTGGTCTGGTGTTGTTTTGCTCCCGCCCTCTCTCCCCAATGCAGTGATGATTCAGCTCTGGCCAATGCCATTGTTATCTTCATGATGACCTCATGCGCCGTTCCATGGGGCCCACAGAGTGAGGTTGTGCTGCGTGACCCCGAGCCACGCCCTCGAGTTGCTGATCGTGTTTGCCCATGCCGTACCACGTATGCACACACTCCAGTGTTGGGTTGTTGTGCTTCATACTCCCCCCTTTCCCCAATGCAGTCGCAGGTGTGCGGTTGTCGAAGAAGAAGAATTTCGCCGTAGACAGAAGCTTTCGGCGCTCCGCGCGGATTTGTTGGATCCGCGCTGGGGCCCCCTAGTGGCGCCTCTGGCGCGCTACGCGCGCCAGGGAGGGGGGTCCAGCGCAGATCCAGAAGAAGTCCGCGCGGAGCGGCACCAGTTCATGTTTGTTCAGCTCTTTCCTCTTCTGGCTCCTTCTCCTTCTCCAGTCCCTTCCCCCCTGCTCTCCTTGTGTGGGAGCGGGTTCGACCTTGGCCTCCAGATGTCCGTCTCGGGCCCCCTGGTCCGTCCAGGTACGACCCGGGACGAGAGGCTGGAGGAGGAGGAGGAGGAGGAGAAGGAGGAGAAGGAGGAGAAGGAGGAGAAGGAGGAGAAGGAGGAGAAGGAGGAGAAGGAGGAAAAGGAGGGAGTACGAGAGAAGGAGGGAGGAAGGAGGAGGAGGAGGAGGAGGAGGAGGAGGAGGAGAGGGGAGGAGGAGGAGGAGGAGGAGGAGGAGGAGGAGGAGGAGGAGGAGGAGGAGGAGGAGGAGGAGGAGGAGGAGGAGGAGGAGGAGGAGGAGGAGGAGGAGGAGGAGGAGGAGGAGGAGGAGGAGGAGGAGGAGGAGGAGGAGGCGGAGGAGGAGGAGGAGGAGGAGGAGGAGGAGGAGGAGGAGGAGGAGGAGGAGGAGGAGGAGAGGAGGAGGAGGAGGAGGAGGAGGAGGAGGAGGAGGAGGAGGAGGAGGAGGAGGAGGAGGAGGAGGAGGAGGAGGAGGAGGAGGAGGAGGAGGAGGAGGAGGAGGAGGAGGAGGAGGAGGAGGAGGAGGAGGAGGAGGAGGAGGAGGAGGAGCTGCTCCTTCTTGGACGGGGTCGAGAGCCCAGGGCCGGTGGCTCCTCCGGCACCGCGGAGACGCCGCGGCGTCGGAGAAGTCGGCAGCAGAGCATGGGAGCCTGGCGCTCCGGGGGGGTAAAACACACACAGACACAGTGATTCGTCGATTCCCCAGAAGATATGGGAGAATATGGGATGCGGGGGGGAAGACAGAAACCCAGGAGATATGGGGAAATGTGGGGAATCTTTTTACTTGTGTGTATTTATTTGTGTGTCCTAGGGCCCCTTCAGGTACACCCTCTCAATTCCGGCTTTAGCGTTCCACTAGCGCCAGTCCGCGTCTGGGAGTCGACGAGATATAGCGCCGATGTGGCGTCGATTGGCGCCGATGTGGCGTCGACTGGCGTCGCTTCAGCGTCGATCAGCGTCGATCTCGCAAGAGCCGACAGGATGGTATTGGAGGCTCCCGTGAGTTGCCACCGAAGGAGGAGGGGGCCCTTGCCCTGCCGTCGGCCACCGCGGCGATGATCTCCCCGTCCTCGTCTGGGCCTTCGCGGGGGGGGGGGGGAGCGGTCCGCGCCGTCGCGGCTGGAGTTGCCTTGAGACATCCCAGCTGGGAGGGCGCGCTCTGGCAGGGGTCTGGGGGGTCGACGCCTGGGAGGGGCATGTCTGGACGCCCCGGCGACGCGAGGAAGTCACGACGGCCAGTGCTTCGATGGTTTCCGTGCTTCCGTCTCTGGAGGCCCGTTCCACGCCCCGTCATCGTTCCCAGCGACAGCCGGAAAAGCAGCCTGAGGGACGGGGCCGACAGCTCCTACGGGTCCCACGTCGTGAAGCAAATCACGACTTCGGAGGTCTTGCCGTGGGTGGGTGGCCACCACGGTGTCACCCGAGCCGCCGAGCACACCGCAGCCCCCCCAGAGAGACGATCAAGATCGCAGGCAGCCGTGGAGCGCCCTCCTTCGGTTTTGTCCTGGCTTGGCGAGGCTCTTGTTGGTTGCTGCCCCAGGCCTCGGGTCGGCCAGTCGAGTGCCGCCGTGAGATCAGCCACCAGAGTACAGTGGAGGTCCATGCCAAGAAGCGCCCTGCTTGCCTCCAGGGTCGGAGTAGATGGGGTCGGAGGATCGCGCCGCATCGCCGATGCATCGCCGATGCAGCTTGATGTGGGGCCCGATTTGCTTCACGTCGACGTCGCCGATGCATCGCCGACGTCGACGATGCATTGCGCATCACCGATGCATCGCCGATGCATTGCCGATGTATCGGCGATGCGTCGCGATCATCCGACCCCATCAATTCCGACCCCATCTAAGAGGCCTCTCAAGAGGGACGATGGAAGAGGAAACGCCTGACACCACTCACGCCCAGACGCCCAGAGGGCTGCTGGTGGAATTGTTGTCGCTTCGCGAATCCCCACCAGCCCATCCAGAAACGATGCCCAGAGGAATTGCCTCGATCAGAGAAGTGGGCAGCACACAGAGGAAGCCATTATGAGACATCTTGGGATATCTTGAGCCATCTTGGAGGTCATTTTGGGCTCTCCCAGACGCTCTTGGAGTCATCTTAATCCGTGCCCCCCCCCAAGAGGCCTCCATGTGGCTAAAACCTGTGTAGAATCAATGATTAGGCATTCTCGCCGAGGCCTCTTGGAGCATCTTGGGTGCATCTGGGGGGGCTCTTGGGGCCTCTTGGGGGTCTCTTGGGGGCCTCCGGGGGGCCTCTTGGGGGCCTCTTGGGGCCATTTTGGGGCCATCTTGGGACCTCTTGGGGCTTCCTGGGCGCTTCTTGGGGCCATCTTGGAGGAGATCGATCAAACAAGAGGGGGGGTTTAATTAGCGTCCCCCCTCGGAAGCCCCTAAAATCGCCTCTTGGACCCCTCTTGGAACGCTCTTGGAGTGCTCTTGGGCGCTCTTGGGGCCGTCTTGGGGCTCTTTTGGGGCTCTCTTGGGGCCCTCTTGGGCCATCTTGGAACCATCTCCAGGCCTCGGATGGCCATCGGAAGCGAAAAGGCGAGAAAGCAAAAATCATTGATTTTCCTTAGGTTTTGGGACGATTTTGGCCTCTTCGGGGCCTCCTTGGGGAGCTGTTTGGCCACTTGGAGTTATCTTGGGGCCGTCTTTGGGCTTCTTGGAACCATCTTAGGAGCCATCTCGAGCGATCTTGCGCTATCTTGAGCCATCTTGGAGCTCATCTTGGGTTCTCTGAGGCGCTCTTGGAGCCGTCTTGGGCCATCTGGGACGCTCTAACTACCCGCGGCCCCCCCCGTCCAGGTCCAGGGGAGGGGGTAGGGGGAGGGGTAAACCCCTCCCCAAGGGGGAAGAGGGAGGGGTGGAAGAGGATCTGCTCTAGACCACCTACGCCCAGAGGGCTGGTGGGATTAAGGGAGCTTTCTGCCATGTGCGCCATGATTATGTCCTCGTCCTCTTTTTGAGGTTGGTCAAACCTGAATCCTCGGATTGTGGCGTTTTAATCCTCGTCCTCCTCCTCGTCCTCCTCTTACCCGTGCGCCCGACCTGCTCTGGCAGCCCATATTGTTGCTTTACGCGTCCCTCAGGGCGGTCCGCCTTGCTCTTACAGAGGAGGCCCATGCCAAGACACCCTGCTTGCCTCCAGGGTGCCGAGAGTTTCTTGGGTTTCGATGGTTTTGCGATGGAGAGCGCGATGATCCCACACCAAACATCCATGGACGTCCTGGGGTCTCAGGGTTGGGTTTCTCGTGGAAGGTTTCTTGTGGTCGGGCCCCTACTGTAGGGATGCGGTGCCTCACCAGCGCTGCCCCTGCATCATTGCCTGATCGGCCCCTCCTCGGCCGAGTTTGTGTGGTCCTTCATGGGAGCCTCAGAAGGCCTCAACGCTCCTTCCGGTTTGGGGGATCTCGTCGCATGCGGTCGACATTCGGAAGACATTTGGACGAACTCTGGACGAATGGGTGAAGAGGGGAGGTCGAAATCTGGACGAAATCCTGTCGAAATCACGTTTATGATGGGGCCGCGGAGGTTCACAGAGGCTCCCATGAAGGCTCACCCAACCGAGTCTGGTCGCCAGCTCCTGAGGTCACCAGGGGTCTAGTGGTCGGCCCCAGGTCCAAATGGGGGCCTGGTGGATTTTAAGTGTTCGCTCTTTGAGACTCACGCGCGAATCTCTCTCTCGCTCTCTCTCTTTCTCTCGCACACTCCCGCTCTCTCTCATTCCTCTTTGTTATTTGTTTGTTCTCTCTCTCTCTCTCTTTCTCCCCCTTTTGTCATGTATCCAAACCGTGCCGAAGCTTCTTTCGCCTACGCAGGGGGATTCTTACTCAAGATTTTGTTAGTAAGGAAGCTTCAGTGGGACATCCTTGTTAAGGAATGCTTCGTAAGGACCCCTCAATTTGAGGAGTTCCTGTGGAACTCACGTCATCCTGACCCCCCGCGCGCGAGGCAATGGCCCCGCCGACCGCCCCCCTGTTCCGTTTCCGGTGAGATCCGGGAAACTCGGGCGAGTCCGGCGAATCCGGCGACGAAGTCCAAACCGGCGCCCTCGCTTGGGACATGCTCAGAAAAACAAACCCCTGTCACCGCCCACCAAACCACCCCAACCCAACCCGAAGGCCTCAATTTGCCCTCCATTTCCAGTTGGGGGGGGTCCGGGAACATCGAGAAAACACATATGGAACCCGTACCCCCCCCAACCCGAAATTCGGGTCTTCGGGTTGGGTTGGGGAGGTCTGGTAGGTAGTCACCCTGGAGCTTCCCCAAGGAGCCCCTCAGAGGCTGCAGCCCAGCTGTTCCGTTCCCGGCGAGATTCGGGAAATCCGGCGAATCCGGCGACGAATTCCAATTGGGCGCCCTCGCGTGGGACATCCTCAGATTTGGGAAATCCGGCGAAGCCGGTGAATCTGGCGATGAATTCCGAACCGACGCTCTCGCGTGGGACATCCTCAGGAAAACCGCCCCGGAGCTTCCCCAAGGAGGCCCTCATAGACCCCAGCTGTTCCGTTTCCGGCGAGATCCGCGAAATTTGGCGAATCCGGCGAATCTGGCGACGAATTCCAAATTGGTGCCCTCGCGTGCATGGGACATCCTCGGAAAAACCGGCCCCCCGAGCCTCCCAATGAGGCCCTCAGAGGCCCCCCTGTTGTGTTTTTGGGGAGATCCGGGAAATCCGGTGAATCTGGCGAATCTGGCGGCGAATTCCACACCAGCGCCTTCGCGTGGGACATCCTCAGAAAAACCAGCCTTTGGAGCCTCCCCAATTGAAGGCCCTCAGAGGCCCCCCTGTTCCGATTCCGGCGAGATTTGGGAAATTCCGCAAATCCTGCGACGAATTCCATTTGGCGCCCTCGCGTGGGACATTCTCAGAAAAACCGGCCCCCGGATCCTCCCCAAGGAGGCCTTCAGAGTCTCTTCCGTCCCGTTTTCGGCGAGATCAGGGAATCCGGCGAATCCAGCGACGGATTTCAAATTAGACGAATTATGAGAAAAAGGAGACGGATACGATTAAGAAGAAGACTTAATAATACGAATACAAATGCAAATAATAATAATTACATGAATGGGAACTAGTAGGAAGAATCGTAATAAGATATATAACAATAGTTATTATCATATCAATCATTATAATTATCCCAGTGCGACCCTACCTAGGAGTTGGAGCCTCTAGGAAAGCAACATTAGTAGGAGCGGTAAGCGCCGTCCTCCTCCTTCTCCTGATCGTCGTACACGCCGTCCTCATCCTCCTCCTTCTCCTAAGATGGCCCACAGACGGACAACATGCATGGAACATACGTGCGCACACGCACACACACATAAGTACATATATCTATAGCAGCAGCAATAATGGGTGTTGTGCTGCGCTATGCTATGCTATGCTATGCTATGCTCTGCTCTGCTCTGCTATGCTATGCTATGCTATACTATGCTATGCTTCGCAATGCTATGCTGGGCTAGGCTAGGCTAGGCTATGCTATGCTATACTATGCTATTCTGCGCTATGCTATGCTATGCTATGCCATGCTATGCTATGCTATCCTATGCTATGCTTTTGCTTTGCCTTCGCTTTTGCCTTCACTTTTGCCTTTGCTTTTGCTTTTGCTTGGCACCCAGGGAGCGCAACTTGGGGAACCGCACGTTCGCTTTTACCTTTGCTGTTGCTTTTGCTTGGCTCCCAGGGGACTGGGGGAACCGCCCGGGGCGATTTCCACTGCCCGGCCCCTTGAAGCGAAGAGAGTAAGAACCTTTCTAGGCAGAGCCTAGGTAGGGAACAATACTAATGCATACTAATAGTGGTAAAGAAGACGAGGAGGATCAGGAGGAGGAGGAGGAGGAGGAGGAGGAGGAGGAGGAGGAGGAGGAGGAGGAGGAGGAGGAGGAGGAGGAGGAGGAGGAGGAGGAGGAGAGGGGCCCGTCCCCGGGGCGGCAGGGGAGGAAGGGGCGCTGCCCGGGGGCTCCTGGGGACCCTGGGATCTCCTGAGACCTCTTCGGTTCTCTTGGAACGTCGTGGGAGTCCAGGGGCCGCATGGGATCGGCGTCACCCCAACATACCACTATGTGTCCGTCGCCCCCCCCAAGGGGCGACGCGCGCACCGAGAAATCTCATACAGTGGAGGCCCATGCCACGAAACACCCTGCTTGCCTCCAGGGTGCCCCGGGTTTCTCGTGTTTCGATGGTTTTGCGACGGAGAGCGCGACGTTCCCACACGAATAATCAATGGACGTCCTGGGGTCTCAGGGTCGGGTTTCTTGTGGAAGGTTCCTCGTGGTCTGGCCCCTACTGTAGTAGATGCGTCGTAGCGGGCGCTTTCTGGCCGCCCCGCTCGGGAAACTACAAGACGGTTGTATTGTATGATCGGGTCGGACGCACCCCTCCGAGGAGGACGCATACATGGGCGTGAATCAAGTTTGGCCCTTTTTTGGCATGGCCGAACTAACGGCTACGATGCATTCAGATTCCGTTGTGGCACGAGGGGGTGCTGCCCTCTGTGTCGTTGTGATGTGGAGCTGGTTGCGCTGAGATACCACCAGGGCTACTTGGGCCCAGCAGCGCCCGAGTCCCCCAGTGACCGAGCACCCAGATGCCTGTGGCAACCATGTCGCCGAGCCCCTCCCACATCCTTCCACCCTGCCTCCCTCCAAACGGTCCCAAAAAGTTGCAGCAAGGGTGAGCTGGACGAGTGTGTATCGGATTTGCGATAAGAATCGAGACCGATGCGGCCACACGCGCATTTCTTCCGAGGGAGTCGTTCTTTGCCTCTTGGATTCGGCTTGAGCCAGATGAGTGCTACCCGAGCCCAGCAACGCTTGAGCACAGCTGTGACTGTGAGCACGCTGCCGCCTGTGAGCGCCACATTGCCAGTGAAAGCCAGGCACGCAGAGCACAACAATATCGATAAGCCCTGAAAATTGATCGACGCACGCTCCTCCCTCATCCTTCCATCCCTCTTCCCTCCAACTTGTCCCAAACATTGCAGTGAGGACACAATGGGTGAATGTCTATTGGATTTGCGGTAGGAATCGAGACTGTTGCGACCACATTCGCAAACTTTTGAATGCTGGATTGGGCCTCGGAGCCGGATCAGTACTACCTGACTCCAGCAACGCCTGAGCGCCAATGTGATTGTGAGCACCCAGCCGCCTGTGAACGCCGCATTGCCAGCGAACACCACTGCTGAGAAGCAGCTCAAGTACGCAGAACGCGACAATATAGATAAAATCTGAGGGTCGATAGATGCAAGCTCCTCCCTCATCCTTCCACCCCGCCTCCCTCAGCTTGCCCAGAAGTTGCAGCAAGGACAAACTGAATGAACTAGCACTGGAGTTGCGATAGGAATCGAGACTGTTGCGACCGCACGCGCATGTACTGCTAGAAGGCTGTCTTGTGACTGCTGGATTGGGCCTCGGAGCCCGGGTCAAACAACAAAACAAAGGATTGGCAACAAGAAACAGAAGAAGGATAACTGATCCAAAACATGCTGATTTTCCAACAGGACCCGGGGCCGAACGAGCGACACGAGCAAAAAGTAGCCCTGGCGGACGGCTTGGCTCCAAAATGTCCGTGTTTGGGAGTGACAGCAGTATGTCCCCGGGGAAGGGGCGGCTTTGTCTCCCCGGGCACGTCCCCCTCCCGCAGGGGGAAAGCGCCGCCCCGTGGGCCTTCCCTCGCTGAGGGGAGAGGTCGGCCAGACCGAGACGCGGCCAGGCGTGGCCAGCGGCGAGGAAAGAACGCAGATCGTCGTGGTCGTAGTCGTGGTCGTCGTCGTCGTCGTCGCCGCGGCCGTCGTTGTTTGGAATGGGGCGCACGCCATTTGCAGGGGATGTCCCGCGCGATTTTTTCTGTTTGGGACTTGTCTGGGGCCAGATTCCACGTGTATTTCCAAGGACGTCTCAAGCGAAACGCTCCGCTGTGGAACCGTCAAGAAAACCATTCTGGCAAGGACGCCCCACGCGGTTTGGTATTTTGGAATCGCCATCCAATTGTGCGGAACTAGGTTCCAATCGTGTTTTAAAGGAAGTTCCAAGCGAAAGGCTCGTTTTCGAAGTATTTGGAACCATATTCTATTGTTTCGAACCATGTTCGAACCGTCAAGACAACAATTTTTGTGAGGATGTCCCAAGCGGTTTGCCGTTTTTGAACCGCCATCCTTTTGTTTCGAACCGGGTCGGGCGCCGTATTTTGAGAGAGGTCCCACGCGAAACGCTCACCGTGCTGTTGTTTCGAACCGGATTCTGTTGTTTCGAACCGAGTTCGAACTGTCAAGCTAGCCATTGTTGTGAGGATGTCCCACGTGGCTTGCCGTTTTCGAGCCGCCGTCCCGTTTGGCGTAATCGAGATTTCATTCGGGTTCCAAGCCCCAGGTTGTCCTCCGCCCCGAAAGCGAGCCAGGCTCCACGTCCCGAGCGGGGCGGCTAACGACGTGTGTGCTCGCATTGCGGACACAGGGTGCACTTTTGCCGAGCCGTCAAAGTTGGGGGCAACTTTTCACCACGGCGCAGTAGTACTAGTGTGTCCTTGTCCAGGAGGCCTCCTGGGGTTTCCCCGGGCCGCAGGGGACCTCAGGGGGCCTCTTCCTGGGACCTTTGGGGGCCCCTTGGGGCCCCGTAGAGCCCCACGAGGACCCAGGAGGCCCCAGGAAGGCCGAGGAGGTCCCAGGGTCCCCTGGAGCCTGGAGACGCTCCAGGCGGTCCAGGGGGCGGCCCGGGGCGGTAGGGTTTTTTTTGTTACGTTTCGTTGTTTTTGGTCAGGAAGCATAATCCTGACATGAGGGTGTCATGATTCTGTTCGAGGTTGTCTCTGCGATTTCGATTTTTTACAGGAGAGGCCTGGCATACCCCCTGCAGAACATAAGCCTAACAAGAAACCTGACAAGAAGCCTCCCCCGCCCCCGAGCCGTTTCCGGGATCCATGGGGTCTCTCTGGGGGCCCCGGGAGGCTCTAATAACGGGGCCCCTGGAGGTTCCAGGAGGCTCCACGAGGCCCCAGGAGGCCCCAGGAGGCTCCAGGAAACCCCAGGAGGCCCGGCAGGTCCATGCGGCTCCAGGAATCCCCAGGAGGCTGCCGGAGATGCTAGTTAGGAGGTCCCAGGAGGTCCCAGGGCCCCCAGGAGCCCCCCGGGCAGCGCCCCGTTCTTCCTCCTCCGCCCCCTCGGGGACGGGCCCCTCCCCTTTCCTCCTCCTCTTCCCCCTCGCCCTCCTCCCGCCTTGGAGATCCTCCCTCGCCGCGCCTTGACGGCGGCGGCTGCAGCGAGGGAGGAGCCTCCAGGACGGGGGGGGGAGAGGGCGGCGGCGACGGCGGCCACGACGACCGCGTGGGCGGCGGGGGCGACGACGGCGACGGCAACGGCGGCGACGGCGACGACGGCGGCGACGGCGACAAAGACGGCGACGACGGCAGCGGTGGCGACGGCGCCGCTGGTAACGACGACGATGGCGACGCCGAAGCCAGCAGCAACAAAGACGCGGACGGCGAGGACGACGACGAAGACGACAACGATGAGTTGTGGGGACGACACCGGCGACAACGACGACGGCGACGATGACGGGGACGGCGACCGAAGGCGGCGGCGACGACGACAGCGGCGACGGCGACGCCACCAGCGGTAACGACGGTGTTCACTCCGATTACGACGACGGCGACGGCAGCAGCAACGCCGCGGTCGGCGAAGAAGACGGCGGCGACGGCGACGACGATCGCGGGAACGACATGGGCGACAGCAGCGCAGCGGCGACGGCGACGATGACGGGGATGGCTATCGACGGCGACGACGACGACGGCGACAGCGACAAAGACGGCGGACGGCGAAGACGACGACGAAGACGACGACGACGACGATGAGTTGTGGGGACGACACCGGCGACAACGACGACGGCGACGATGACGGGGACGGCGACCGACGGCGGCGGCGGCGGCGACGACGGCGGCGTCGGCGGCGATGGCGGCGACAGCAGCGGTGGCGACCGCGCCGCTGGCAGCTGCGACTGTGACGCCAACGACGGTAACGATGGCGTCCGCGCTGATTATGACGACGGCGGCGGTGGCGCCGACGACGCGGATGGCGAAGACGGCGGCGACGGCCCCAACGATTGTGGGAACGACACGGGCGACAGCAGCGGCGGCGGCGACGATGACGGTGACGGCGATCGACGGCGGCGGCGACGACGACGACGGCGACGGCGGCAACGACGGCGACCGACGGCGGCGGCGGTGACGGCGTCGCCGGCAGCGACGGCGGCGACGGCGATTGCGACGACGACGACTCCGACGACGGTGGCAACGACGCCGACAGCGACGACGACTTCGGCGACGATGACGACGCTGGTCTCTCCTGGGGCCAGAGTTTCTTGTAGTTTCACGGGTTCGTCTGTAGTTTCGTGTGGTTTCATGTAGCTTTATGCTTGGGGGGGCCTGGCGCTGCATGCGCATGGTTGATCCGAGCCCCTTACGAGATGGTCGACCGAGTCCCTTCGCCGCGGCGCTCTTTTCTTAAGTCGGGCCTGTCCTTCTACAGGAGGAATATTCCCAAATAGTCAAAAATAGTCAGGGAACGATTTTTTTGTTTGTTCTTTTGTTTGTTTGTTTGTTTGTTTCTTTATAGGATTTTTTTTTTGACAATTCGTGGGTATGTTTGTGTATTTTTCATTCGTTTAAAATCCGCCTGTGGGGTGACATGCCTGACTGATTTGCCGCCATTCTTGGTAGCTTGTTCCTCTTGTCGCCGCTCCTCCTCGCTGCTGCCACTCCTTTAGTATCTCTCCCCCTCTTCCTGCCACAGTCAACCGGGATGGGCAGCCTTCCCAGGGGTACCCTTGCACCCTTGCCTCCTCGGCCCACCCCCGGCCGCTGTCGTGGGCCGCGCCCCGCTCGAAAGGCTCCGAAGTGGGCGCCCGAGGCCCCTGCGCCCCCCTCGCGCATCCCCGTGACACGGGCCGGCCGCCTGCTCCCCGCCCCGCTCCTCCTCGCTGCCCCTCGCGGGGCCCTGCCCCCCCCCCCCCCACAGGAAAGGGCCTCTCCCTGCCGCAGATCAAGCCCCTGGTCGTGGGCACCTGGCGCCCCGCGCCCCCGCCCGCGGGGCGGGGGGGCCTCGGGCGGACCCGGGGAGCTCCTCGGAGGGCGGGGGGGTGCTTCCGAGCCTTCTGGGAAGGCCCGCCCCTTTTCGCTTCCCCCCCTTCTCTTCGCTCGCCGCCTAGAGCAGGCAGGGAGTCGCACACGCACACGCCTCCACTTCGGAGGCATGCGGCAGCCCCCAAGGGGCCGCGCCCTCCCCTGGAGGCAGGGCAGGGCGGCGAGGGTCTGTGGGCGGCGAGGGGGGGGGGAGGCGGAGGGCGCCAGGGCCGAGGGCGCACAGGCAGCGGGCCGCAGGAGCCCGCCTCTGCCTCGGAGGCAGCGACCCCCAAAGGGCCGGCCCTCCCTGGAGGCAGAGCGGGGCTGCGCGCCAGTCCTCCTCCTCCTCCTCCTCCTCCTCCTCCTCCTCCTCCTCCTCCTCCCTCCTCCTCCTCCTCCTCCTCCTCCTCCCTCCTCCTCCTCCTCTCCTCCTCCTCCTCCTCCTCCTCCTCCCCGGCCAAACCCACCCCCAGCCAGAACTCTGGTGCGGGCAAGAGGGGGGTGGCGACTGAGGGGGGGGGGGTGGACATCGTGGCGCGGGCCATGATCTTGCCTCAGATTTCGTGGCGCCCCTTCTCGTTTCTTGCGCCCCTGACCCCCCCCCCCCCTGGGCCGCGCACGTGCCGCCGGCCATGATTTGCGCCCCCCCCCTCTCTTGGACGCCCCCCTCCTTGGCCGCTCCCGAAGAGCCCCGACCGAGCAAACTGGCCAGGTCCGGCAGCAGGCGAGGTTTGCCAAGAAGAGGCGCGACATGCTGACCGACATCATCCCGCAGCAACGCCTCCCCAGACGCGCGGGCCTCGTCGGAGGTCCGTGGCGGGGTTCTTCTCTTCGGCAGGCATGGCGGCAGGGCCACCGCCGCATCAGGGCGGACGCGGTCGTCGCAGCCGTCCAGACCGACCTCGACAGGCACGGTCGGTTTGTCACCACCCACCAAACCACCCCAACCCAACCCGGAGGCCTCAATTTGCCCTCCATTTCCAGTGGGGGGGGGTTCGGGGAACGTTGAAAAAACACATGGACTCCGTACCCCCCCCAACCCGAAACTCGGGTCAAACTCGGGTCTTCGGGTTGGGTTGGGGTGGTCTGGTAGGTAGTCAGTTTGGACACGACGGACGAGGTCATCGAGTGAGCCACCTTGCTCGGTACCTCACGCCGGGGCATCGGGGGATGCTCGACATCCCCCTTTTCCTCCTGCAGCTTGTACTCGCTGGCCTCGCCCTCGAGGTCGAGGCCCTCCTGGTCTGCGCACTTCAGCTTCTTCCCGTCGAGATCCAGCAGGAGCCGCACAGAGTACTCGTTTGTAGGGTCGGTGACGTAGAGAACCTCCAGGCCCTCCTTCCGCAATGTGTCGAGGGCAGACGACATGGACACGGCAGCGATGCTCTTGCCCACGCTGCAGTAAATGTCGTTTTGCCCTTCCCGCATGTTGTTCACATATTCTTTCAAGCTGATCATTTCGTATCATGTCTTTGAGGTGCAGTAGCGCATCAGCTTCGCTACCCTTGGGGCGGTTGGTACCAATCTGGTGCCCCTGCGGGCTGACCGCATCGGTCTTGCCCTCGCAGGCTCGGACTTGGGCCTGCACTCGACTCCGCCGCGTCGCAGTCTAGCGGCGGCGTTTCAGGGGCATGAGAAGGATGAGAAGGAGGGGGAGGAGGAGGAGGATCGCTCCGACGATACCGATTTCCTCTCTGGACGCACGGAAGGAGGTCTGGAACAAGTGGGCACTGTACCCAACAGCACGCGCTGTCCAGAACCAGCAGCGGCCGCTCCTGGGCAAGCGGCCTCCTGCCTCGAGTGGACAACACCCGCGGCGACACTGAGAGCGGGTCCTGCTCAGAGGTGGAGCGCCGAGCGGATGTCCTGCGAGCTGGCTTCCCCACAGCTGCCAAGAACACGACCCGCCTCGACGAGCGCGTCGCTGAGGTCCGCGAGCGCATCACGGGTTGCGCACCGCGTCTCGGCCTCTGTGTCCAGCTGCACGCCGCCGTTGAGCGCCGCCGTTGTTGCCACCTCTATCGCCGTCCGCAGGTGCCAATCTTGTTAGCTACGCCACAACTGGGCACCAGATATTCCGTCGAGCAGGGGCGTGAACAACGCCGCGGGCATGTCGCCGCCAGCCGCACCGACCCCCAGCATGGGCAAGCACTGCAGGAGCGCAGGGGGCCGTATGAAGGATCCAAACGTGCGTGTGACAGCACACACACACACATCCTTGAGCCCAAATGGCTACGAGCGCGGAGGAGGAGGAGGAGGCGGAGGAGGAGGAGGAGGAGGAGGAAAAAGAGCAGGAGACGAGGAAGAGGAGGAGGAGGAGGTAGAGGGAGGAGGAGGAGGAGGAGACGAGGAAGAGGAGGAGGTAGAAGAAGGAGGAGGAGGAGGAGGAGGAGGAGGAGGAGGAGGAAGGCGAGGACAAGTGGCGGATGGAAAGGGGGAAGAGGAGGAGTTGGAGGAGGAGGAGGCGGAGGAGGAGGAGGAGGACGGGGAAGCGATGATGATGATGGTGATGATGATTATGATGATGATTATGTTTATGATGATGATGGTGATGATGATGATGATGATGATGATGATGATGATGATGATGATGCTGATGCTGATGCTGATGCTGATGCTGATGCTGATGCTGCTGATGATGACGATGATGATGACGATGAGGATGAGGATGATGATGATGCTGATGATGATGTTGTTGATGATGAGGATGACTCGAAGGACAATGATAATGAAGAGGAACATGTGCATGACGACGACGAAGACGACGAGGATGATGACGATGACGAAGATGATGCTGATGATGATGATGCTGATGATGATGATGGTGAGGATGAGGATGAGGATCAGGATGAGGATGAGGATCATGATGAACGATGCTGATGTTGATGCTGATGCTGATGCTGATGATGATGATCATGATGCTGAGGACGAGGATGAGGACGAGGACGGCGACGACGACGAAGACCTTGACGATGACCTCGCCGACGACCTCGACGACGACCTCGACGACGATCACGATGACGATGGCGATGGTGATGGTGATGATGAGGAAGAGGAGGAGGAGGAGGAGGAGGAGGAGGAGGAAGATGAGGAGAACGTTGTGTTTCAACACCGCGCCTCAGGTGACAGTGCAATCCCTGGCTTTTTGCTCAAGTGTTCATGCCCGTCTTCTGGCGGCACAGGACGCACATACTTGGATTGCTGTTGTGTGCTCTGTGTAAAGCAGTGCCCCGTCCTGATTACCATCGTTTTGTTAAATTTGTATGGTTGCGGAGCGAGATCGTGGCACTAAGAGAGGGTCTAGTAGTACCGAGCACAATACACTAATGACCTGACAACTTTTTGTGAACTTCGAAGCTAACTGTTTGACGCCAATCAATCAATGTTTATTCCTTTGCTAAAGCAGCGCTTCAAGCCAACCACGACGAAATGAGTTACCTAGATGAAAAAGAACGGTTGGGGAACCAAGAGGCATCCAACGAGCATGCCATGTCAATGCTGCGAGTGCTTGGTAAGGACCGGGTGGCGGGATTGTGGCGAGTGATTGAGGAACAATTGAACACCTAGACCTCTAAGCAATGGCCTAGCACGACCTCCACCACGAAGCAATGGCCGAGTGGGTCCCCGGGCAGGAGCTCGCCGCGGACCCGCAATGGGCGTCGCTCCTCAGCGCCACCGTCACCGGAGACCAACCATCAGTGGCACTCTCCAACCTACCCCTCCTTTCCTGCCCGCCCGATTTTCCCTGTCCCTGCTGTCCCGCCTCGTCCTACTCCTTCCATCTCATGTGTTATCGGGGAAGGTTGGGCCGTGCATGGGGGGCGGGAGGCGGAGGTGGCAAGAGCCTGCAGCAGTACTTCTGGACACCAAATGTGCGGGCGATGTTCGCACATCACCCCTTCCTGATCAACGCCTCCATGCCGCCACCAAGTTTTCGGTGATACCATGTCCTGGGAATGATCCCCGCCGCCGCCACATCCGTTGGCATCATGCGCGCCTGTCTGCCCGAGGCGTTCCCTCTCCCCCTGGAGCCTCAATGTGGTGTGTTCCTCCTCTTCCCTTTTCCACTGACGTTCCGGCAGTCAACCGCGGAAGGGCATCGACTCATACAATACTTTATTATATATATATATATATATATATGCCGGCGGAAGGGGATCGGGGCCGCCAGGCCGGTACCTGCGCCCCCCATGGCCGCTCCGGGGCTCAGGGGCGCTCCTGTCCGGGCCAAGAGGCGGCCAAGACTTGCCCAGGGAGGCGCAAGTGGCTCCCAAACCGGTCCTAGACGGCCCCAGGGCGCCCAAAGATCGCCCCTGGACGCTCAAGATGGCTCCCATGGAGCCCAAGAAGCCGCTACAACGCCCCAACTTGCTTTCCAAGAGAGTCCCAAGCGGCCAAAATCATTGATTGTGCATAAGGAAACGTGCATTTTTAGCATCTACGTCTTTTCGGTCTTCACGGCGCGCACGAGGGTACAAGAGACTCCACGACGGCCCCAAGACGGCCCAAGGGGCTCCCAACACGGCCCAAGAGGAGCCCAAGACAGCCCCAGAGGCGACCAAGGCGTGCTCAAGAGGCGGCCAAGACGTGTCCACGGAGCCCCAAGAGGCTCCCAAATCGGTCCAAGACGGCCCCAGGGCTCTCACATATCGCCCCTGGACACCCAAGATGGCTCCCATAGAGCCCAAGAGGCCGCTACGACGCCC
>CAUYUJ010005683.1:48326-59465 GCA_963575745.1 Prorocentrum cordatum | reverse complement strand
ATCAAGATAGCGAGCGGGAATGAGATCGAATCTGGGGGGGAATACTAGAACTCATAAGAAAAATACCAAAAAACTTCGATCGACATTTTTCGAGCCAACTAGCCCGCCAGCGCCTTCGAACCGGACGCCGGCGGTAGGCCGTCACCCTGGTTACCGCCAGGGACCTCGTAGAACCCCACCCTCCCCCCGCCCCCCAACGCCATCGACGCGGCCGAGCTCAAGCTCGAGCTTCTGAGATCATTTTCTTTCAAATTTGAGAATTTCATATTTTGAATGTGAACATGAAGTCGGCTCCTGGAAGTCAACACAGTACAACTACTCGGATGTGCTCTCGGCATGAAGCTCTTATGCTGTTTTAGGGAACGAAACTATGAATTCTCAAAGTGACTGGCTGGATATATTTCAAATTTTAAGAAAACCGACCCAAGTTGTCATCTTGTCCGCCCAGGGCTGGCAAGTCAACTAAGAGCCGGCGGTAAACCGTCAACCAGGTTACCGCCGCTCGTAGAGCTCCCAACACGCGAATTAGTGCTCAGACTACGAGGACAAAGCTTCCTTGCACATCAGCCTAAAAACTCGCAGAATTTATTTTTGGGGGGTTCATACGAAGTCGGTTCCCCTACGTCTTTTGATAGCAATATTGCAGCTACGGACTGATGGTTCAACAGGCAGTCGCGGCATAACCCACTACACGTAGGAAAAAAAAAGTTCTTGAAACGATCCTTCAAATCTCAGAATCCCCCCAAAACCGACCTAAAAATCCGACATTTTTGGGACGGTCAACTGTGAGCCAGCGGTAAACAACCAGGTTACCGCCAGGACCCTCGTAGAGCTCTTTACACGCGTAGCGCTGCTCGGAGCACAAGGAGAAAGCTTTCTTCAGCATCAGCTTGAAAACTCCAAAAAACATGCTTTTCTGCTTTAATCTGAAATCGGTTCCCTCAAATGTTTGGATAGTAATACTGCAGCTACGGACCTGAGAATGTCAATGGCAGACGCGGCATAACCTACTACAGGTGCGGAAAATACTGGTTGTTAAAACGAATTCAAATCTGTCACAATGCTTGCCCAACCGACCAAACTTCACACATTTGCCCGCCCTCGCCGGGTCGGTCAACTGGGAACCGGCGGTAAACCGTCAACCAGGTTACCGCTGGAACCCTCGCGGAGCTCGACGAAGCCACAATACCTCGTAGAGCTCTTCGGCAACGACGAAGTAGAAGAATTCCGTGCGGAATATAGCTAATTAGCCGACCCGGTCCGGGCAGACAATGCGGCAACCTGGGGTCGGTCGTTGGGGGATTAAAAGAGATTTGACCGCTTGTTTTAAGAACCAGTATTTTCCTAACGTGTAATGGATTATGCTGCGTCTGCCTGTCATATAATCAGGTATGTAGATGCAGTGTTACTATCAAAAGACGTAGGAATCGAATTCATGTCCAACCCAACAAAATATATTCTGCGAGTTCCCAAGCTGATATTCAAGAAAGTTCTCTCCTCGTAATATCAACACTAATTCGCGCGTTAAGAGCTCCAGAGGGGTCCCGGCGGTAACCTGGCTGACGGCTTATACTTCAAAAATCGTCGGGATCGATGAGCTAGGGGAATTCCGGCGCGGCGTGGAGCAAATCAACCGATCCGGCCAGGGCGGACAATGTGACCACCTGGAACCCCTATAATCCTAACGTGTAGTGGGTTGTGCCGCGTCTGGCTATCAAATTCTCAGGTCTGCGACTGCAATACTGATATCAATATGTATATATATAGAGAGATATTTTAATATATGTATATGTATATATAAATACATACATATCTATATACATATATATAAATAAATATGTTTTATATATTTTTATCACACAAAGCAACAACAGCAAGAACAAAAAAAAAAAAAAAAAAAAAAAAAAAAAAAAAAAAAAAAAAAAACTCGTACACAACAAAAAACATTGTGCAAACTTACAAGCAGACTGGACACTGGCGGTAAGCCGTCAACCTGGTTACCACCGGGGGCCTCGTAGAGCCCCTCCGCCCCCTTTCGACGACATTGACGCGGCCGATCTGAAACTCGAACTTCTGATATCATTTCATTTGAAATTTCAAAATATCATATTTAGAGTGTCGACATGAAGCCGGTTCCTGGAACTGAGCAGATCGTAGAACTTCTCCTAGAGAACTGATCCGCTCTCGCTCATATGCTGATGTGGGAAAATGTACATATCAATTCTCAAAATAAGCAGTTCCATATCTTTCAAATATTAAGAAAATCGACGTGAAGTTGTCACATTGTCCGCCCAAGCCGGGTCGGTCAACTGGAAGCTGGCAGTACACCGTCAACCTTGGTTACCGCCGGGAACTCGCAGAGCTTCCTTGCCATAAATAAGAATGACATGCGAGCGCGGCAATATCGCACTCAGCGCGCGCGAAGGCGTGCGGTTTATAGAAATGTGTTTCACAGAGCTCCTTGCTTGTCCACAGCTCGGGTTCAGTTGAGACAAACACCCACGCAAGAAAGTACACGACACTAGCTGAACATATGTTGCAGGATATATGTAAATCTTAAGAAGCTCTCGTCACGCGTAGAGCATGCGAGCTCTGTTGCTGTTTGCAGCACGAACAGTTTGTCGTCGCAGCTCTGGTCGCAGACCGATCTCTGACGCCTCGACACTGCAGACTAGCATTCGTGATCACTTCCGTTCGAACAGTCTGCTTCCCGCTCCGTAGCTGCCCACAGATCGGACTAAGTAGGGAAAACCAACACCGTCAATCTAAAATTTGAGCAACGAAAACAATTTTTAGTCGCAGCTCTGGTAGCAGACCGGTCTTGGCCGTCTAAATTAGACTAGCGCTCCTCAGCAGTTCTGTCGACTGATGTATCTGAGCTCCGTATCTAGCCTACAACTCGAATTAAGTACAGAAAACAAACATCATCTCTCACGGAAAATTGAGTGCCAATAGCTTTGAAGAAGGAGCTCTGGTAGCAGACGAATTTCAGACGTCTCGATACAGTACGCGACTGCGTCTGATGATGTTCCATCGGGCGGTGCGCTTTCCAGCCCCACGGCTTGCCTACAACTCGAATTGAGCAAAGAAAACCAGCACTCTCTCATAAAAATGAAGCGGTGCAAATAATTATTTGATCGCAGCTGGTAGCAGACCGATCTCCGGCGTCTAGATACTTGAGACGGGTGTTTTTGTTTTTCAGCATCTGCTGTCGATTGCCGTGCATATCGCTCCGTAGCTGGCCGACAGATCGGATTGGATTGAGGAAGCGCACACCATCTCCCGAATCATGTTTACAGTGCGAATAGCTTTTCAGTCGCAGCTTTGGTTGCGATACTGTAGGCGAGTGCGCCTTATAATTGATGGCTTGGAAGTGTGCTTACAAGCTGCGTAGCCAGCCTACAGCTCGAATACAGCAGAGAAAACGAACATTACCTCTTAAAAAATAGTAGAATAAGAATCGTCGTTTTGGGTCAAGCTCTGGTAACAGACCGACCTCAGGCATCTAGATGTTTTAGCCTCGCGTTCCTGATGATTTGCTGTCGATCGCTGCGCCGAACAGCTCTGTAGTTCATCTGCAGCTCGAGCTAAGTTAAGAAAACCGCCAGCACCTGCCAAGATGACACTAAACAGCCGGTCCCGCCCAAGTGCTTTTTGATAGTTATATCCGCCCGATCGACCTGAGATCAAAATGGCGAGCGGGAACAAAACCGAATATGGAAAACAAATATAGAAGTCTAACGAAATGTTGAATCTCGGGAAACTGATTGAAGGCGCCAAACCGTCAACCTTGGATACCGCCGGGAACTCGTAGAGCTTCCTTACTATATCTACGAATGGCATGCGAGAGCGGCAATCTCGCATTCAGCGCGCGTGAGCGTGTGCGGTTTCAGAAAAATGTGCTTTACAGCTCCTCGCTTGTCCACAGCTCGAGTTAACTTGGGACAAACATCAACGCAAGAGAGAACACGACATAAGCTGAACAAGAGAACTGGGAGCCGGCGGTAAACCGTCAACCAGGTTACCGCCGGGACACTCGTAGAGCTCTTAACACGCAAATTCGTGCTCAGATTACGAGGAGAGGGCTTCCTTGAATATCAAATTGAAAACTGGAAGCCAACGGTAAGCCGTCAACCTTGGTTCCGCCGGGAACTCATAGTGCTCCCTTGCTATATACGAATGGCACGCGAGCGCGGCAATATCGCACGCAGCGCACGCGAGGGCGTGCTGTTTATAGATATGTGTTTCACAGCTCCTTGCTTGTCCACAGCTCGAATTCAGTTGAAACAGCCGCCCACGCAAGGAAATACAGGACACAAACTGAACAGATGTTTCAGGATATATGTAAAGTTTAAAAGGTTCTCGTCACGTGTACAGCATGCGGGTTTGAAAGCTGTTTGCAGCACGGATAGTTTGTCGCTGCAGCTCTGGTAGCAGACCGATAGCACACGTCCGATACTGCAAACTAGCGCTCGTGATCATTGCAATTCGAACAGTCCGCTTCCCAGCGCCGCAGTTTGCCTACATATCGAATTAAGTAGAGAAAAACCAACACCGCCTGTCTAAAATTTGAAGGGTGCAATTCGCTTTTTAGTCGCAGCTCTGGTAACATACCGATCTCGGCCGTCTAAATTAGACTAGCGCTCCTCAGCATGTCGATTGGTACATATCTAAACTCCGCAACTAGCCGACAGCTCAATCAAGTACAGAAAACAAACGTCACCTCTCACGAAAAATTGACAGAGGGAGTGTAGCTTTTCAGTTGTAGCTCTGGAAGTCCCATCTCAGACGTCTCGATACTGTACGCGACTGTCTGGTGATTTCCTGTCAGACGGTGTGCTTTCCAGCCTCCTAACTTGCCTACAGCTCGAATCAAGCACAAAAAAACTAACACCGCTTGTCAAAACAAAACGAAAATGTGCTGATAATTAGTTGGTCGCAGCTCTGGTAGCAGACCAATCTCAGGCATGTGAAGTGTTCCTCGGCATTCCTGTCGATCGGTGTGCATGTCAGCTCCGCAGTTGGCCTGCAAATCGATTTGAATCGAGGAAAAGCACATCATGTCTCAAAGAGAATGTATAGTGCAAATAGTTGTTCAGTCGCAGTTCCTGTTACAGGCCAATTCCAAACGTCTCGATACTATAGCAATAGCCACCCCACCGAGTTAAGATCAAGATGGCGAGCCGGAAATAAGTCGAAGATTGGGGGGAAATATTAGAACTCTAACGAATTCTTGAATTTCGAGAAACTGATTTTTAACCTACCAAAATTATGCAAAACTTCCGTCGAGATTGTTCGAGCCAACTAGCCCGACAGCGCGCCCGAATGACTCTCAAGCTTCGCGGCTTCGCTCTTAGGGAAGCTCTACGAGTCACTCGCAGAATGTATTTTTTTGAAGTTTTATACGAAGTCGGTTCCGCTGCGTCTTCGGATAGTAAGATAGCGGCTACGGATCTGAGAGTTTAACAGGCAGACGCGGCACAACCCACTACACGTGAGAGAAATATTGGTTCTTACAACGAACGGCCAAATCTCATAAAGTCCCACAAACCGACCCCAAAATACCACATTGTCCGCCCGGGCCGGGCCGGTCAACGGGGAGCCGGCGGTAAACCGTCAACCAGGTTACCGCCGGGACCCTCGTAGAGCTCTTGACACGCGAACGGGCGCTCAGAATACTAGGAGAAAGTTTCCTCGATATCAGCTTAAAGTCGAATACTGTATTTGTCAATTTTATACGAAGTCAGCTTCTCCACGTCTCTTGATGATAGTATTGCAGCTACGAGCCTAAGAATTTAACAGGCAGACGCCGTATAATCCACTACACGTGGAAAATATTGGTTTTCAAATCGAACGGTCAAATCTCTCACTATGTTCGGCCAACCGACCCAAATTGGGAGCCTAAACCGTCAACCAGGTTACCGCCAGGACCCTCGTAGAGCTCTTTGCACGTGTAGCGCTGCTCGGAACGCAAGGAGAAAGTTCTCTTCAGCACCAGCTTGAAAACTTGAGAAAATATACGCATTTCGATTTAAATCCGAAGTCGGCTCCTCCACGCCTTCTGAAAATAATACTGGAGCCGGCGGTAAACCGTCAACCTTGGTTACCGCCGGGAACTCGTAGAGCTTCCTTGCCACATATGTACATATATAAATACATATATATAA
The DNA here is from genome assembly GCA_963575745.1 of Prorocentrum cordatum. NCBI lineage: Eukaryota > Dinophyceae > Prorocentrales > Prorocentraceae > Prorocentrum > Prorocentrum cordatum. The sequence continues at coordinate 53,298 of CAUYUJ010005683.1, read as the reverse complement.
TGGCATGCGAGCGCGGCATTCTTGCATTCAGCGCGCGAGGGTGCGCGATTTCACGGAAATGTGCTTGACAGCTTCTTGCTTGTCCACAGCTCGAGTTCAGTTGAAACAAACACCCACACAAGAAACTACACGACATAAGCTGAACAGATGTATCAGAAGATATGTGAATACTAAAAAGCTCTCGTCACGCGTAGATCACGCGAGCTTGGTAGCTGATTGAACGGCACAAATAATTAGTTCGTCGGTCGCAAAGACCGATTTCAGACGTCTCGATACTGCAGACTTGCGCTCGTGATCAAATCCACTCGAACAATTTGCTTCCCAGCTCCGTAGCTTGCCTACAGCTCGAAGTAAGTAGAGAAAATCAACACTATATATTTGAAACTTGAAGAACGCAAATAGCTTTAAGCCGCTTAAGAGTAGCGCTTCTCAGCATTCCCTGTCGATCGGTGTATATATGAGCTCCGCTGCTAGCATACAACTCGGATTGGGAACACAAAAACAAACATATTCTCTCACAAAAAAATGCAGAGTGCAAGTAGCTGTTCAGTTGTAGCTCTAGTAGCAGACCAGTCTCAGACATCTCGATACTGTAGGCAACTGCATCTAACGATCTACTGTTGGACAGTGTGCTGTTTGGCTCCCTAGCTTGCCTACGACTCGAATTAAATAGAGAAAACCAACACCGCTTCTCATAAGAATGAAACAAGTGATAATAATTATCTGGTCGCTGCGCTGAGCAGGCCGATCCCAGGCGTCTCGATACTTTAGACGGGTGTTTCGCAGCACTTCCTGTCGATCGGTGCGCACATCAGCTCTGCAGCTGGCCTACAAATCGAATTGAATTGGGGAAACGCACGTCATCTCTCGAAACATAATTACAATGCGAATGGTTTGTCGGTCAGAGCTCTGGTTACAGGCCGATTTCAGACGTCTCGAAACTGTAGGCGAATGAACCTGATGATTTCTCATTTGGAATTGTGCGTCCCAGCTCCGCAGCCAGCCCGCAGATCTAATAAATCAGAGAAAACGAACATCATGTCTTAAAACATTGGCGGGGTACGAACAGTTTTTTGGTCCCAACTTTGGCATCAGACAAACATCAAGCATCTAGATGTTTTTGGACTCGCGCTCCTGGTGATTTCCTGTCGGTTGCTGTGCCGAACATCTCTGTAGCTCATCTACATATCGTGCTACTTAAGAAAACCGATAGCACCTGCCAAGATAACACTCAACAGCCAATTCCGCCTGGGTATTTTCTAATAGTAATAAAAATAATATCCACCCGATCGACCTGAAATCAAGATGGCGAGCGGGGCTGAGATCGAAAATGGAGGAAACATTAAAGTTATTACGAATTTCTGAATTTTGGAAAAAATGTTCAACCGACCGAAATTATGCAAAATTTCCGTCGAGATTTTTCGAGCCAGCTAGCCCGCCAGCGCGCCCGAATTACTCTTAAGCTTCGCCGCTTTGCTCTCAGGGAAGCTCTACGAGTTACTACAGCTACGGACCTGAGAATGTTATAGGCAGACGCAAAATAACCCACGTGAGAAAAATATTGGGTCTCAGAACGAATGGTCGTATCTCGGGGATGGACAAACCTCACTTTAGTAAAACGTGGTTTAGTGAAAACGACCTGAAGCCCAAACCTGGCGGGCGCAAGCCTGGAAAATAACGGCCGCGGCGCCCCCTCGAGAACCGAAAGCGGAGAATTCACTAATCGGCGTGTCACTGTTGGGGTTTCTGTCCGCCCCCGAAAATCTCTCACATCTTCAAAAAACCGACCCCAGGTTGCCACATTGTCCGCCCGGGCCGGGTGGGCCAGCTAGCTCCATCCCGCGCCGGAATTCCTCTGGCCATCGCTCGGACGTCCATTCCCTGTGTTTTTGTTTTCGGTTTCGTGCGTGGTTGTTCACAAAATGACCAAGGATGCTCCTCAATGGTCCTCGCCGAAGGAAAAATGCACACGTCCGAGCGATGCCGAGGCCTCTGGCTCATCGATGCCGAAGAGCTCCACGAGGTACTTGACACACTGTCCGCCCTGGCCGGGTCGGCCGACCAGCTCCACCCCGCGCCGGAATTCGGCTACACGTAAGAGTGACCGTGGGTAAGAGTGACCTTTGGTGCGTGGCTTTTTGGGGGGCCAGGGGGGGGCCAACAAAAGCGCGCAATACTCAGAGCGTGAATTACCTCCCCCGCTTTCGCTTCCAGGCAAAACCAAGCCATACCACGCGCCTCCTCGTCAAGCGGCCTGACCTGTACAGGCCGCAATTTGGCACCGTTTGGTATCTCTTGGAAGCGAGGGTGGTCAAAAAAAAGGAAAAAAAAAAAAAAAAAAAAAAAAAAAAAAAAATGAAAAAAACAAAAAAAAAAAACAAAAAAAATAAAAAAAAAAAAAAAAAACGAACAAACAAGGGAGAAAAAAAAAAAAAAAAAAAAAAAGATAAAAAAAAAAAACAAAAAAAAAAAAAAAAAAAAAAAAAAAACAAAAAAAACAAAAAAAAAAAAAGAAAAAAAATAAAAAAAAAAAAAAAAAAAAAAAAAAAAAAATAAAAAAAAAAAAAAAAAAAAAAAAAAAAAAAAAAAAAATAAAAAAAAAAAAAAAAAAAAAGCGAGGGAGGTTTGTTTTCCCCCGAAATACGCTACTATCGCTCCGCACTCGGCGATCGGGGGGGCCCAGTGGGCGCGCACCAAAGGTCGCTCCGGCGAGAGGTCGCTCTTGCGTGTAGTCGAGAAGTTCCTCTAACACATCGATGCCGAAGAGCTCTACCACGAGCTACTGGGAGCCGGCGGCAAGCCGTCTACCAGCTTGCCGCCGGGACCTTCGTAGAGCTCTTTCCACGCATAGCCCTGCTCGGAACACACGAAGAGAGCTTTTCCCAGCATGAGCTTGAAAACCCGGAAAATATGTTTCTGATGTTTATATATGGGCGGTTCCCCTACGTCTTTGCTAGTAATACTGCAGCTACGGACCTGAGAATGTTATTGGCAGACGCGACATAACCCACTACACGTGAGAAAAATACTCGTTCTCAAAACGAACGGCCAAATCTCTCACAATCTTCAAAAAACCGACCCCAGGTCATCACATTGTCCGCGCAATAGTTTGTCGGTCGCAGCTCTGGTAGCAGACCGATCTCCGACGTCTCGATACTGCAGACCAGTGCTCGCGATCAATTCCATTCGACCAGTCTGCTTCCCAGCCCCGCAGCTCGCCTACAGCTCGAAAGAAGTAGAGAAAACCAACACTGCCTATCTAAAATCTGAAAAGCACAAATCGTTTTTCTGTTGCAGCTCTGGTAGCAGAACCATGCCAGCCGTCTTAATGTTTTTTTTGACTAGCGCTTCTCAGCACTTCCAGTCGGTTGGTGTATATTTGAGCTCCGTAGCAAGCCTAGAGCTCGAATGAAATACAGAAAACAATCCTCACCTGTGACACAAATTTGCAGGGTGCAAACAGTTGTTGAGTTGTACCTCTGATAGCAGACCAATTCCAGACGTCTCGAGTAGGCGAATATCTCAGATCATTCTTATTGAACGGTATGCTTCCGGGCTCCCTAGCCCTACTACACGAATAAAGTACCTCGTAGAGCTCTTCGGCAACGATGAGCTAAAGGTTTTCCGGCGCGGGGTGGAGCTAGTACCTCGTAGAGCTCTTCGGCATCGATGAGCTAGAGGAAGTCCGGCACGGGTCGGAGCTAGTACCTTTTCTCGACAAAATATCAGCTTAGCCAGAGTTGACCCCAAGCAACAATTTCTTGCAAACTATGCGGCGCAAATTTAGATAGTACAACTGCCATCCAGGTGGTGCAACGCACGTGGTGCAACCATTGTGGCGCAAAGTAATGCAAAGCAATGCAACGCAGCGCGAAGCAATGCAGATGCAAAGCAATGCAACGCAACGCAATGCAAAAATGCAGAGCGATGCATTGCAGTGAGATGCACTGCGAAGCAACGCAACGCAACGCAAAGCAGTGCAAACCAATGAGCAGCAACCCGGCGACGGGCCGCGACGAACCGGCCAGACCGCCAGTGGGGCCCAGCGGCGACGGCGAGAAGGGGCGGCGACGAGCTGGCGGGACCGCCACCGGGGCCCAGCAGCGACGAGCGGCGCCGAGCGGCGACGGGCGGCGACGAGGCGGCGTCAGGGCGGCGACGCGACGGCGACGGCGACCAGGGAACCGCCAGACCGCCAGCCATTGCCAGCCTCGAACGTATCCCTCTCCCTAAGATTCACACGCCAAAAAGGCGATGACAGTCTCAGGGATTCGCCCTCAATGATGGGGAGATGCCCAACATAAGGATAGGGATATGCTCCAGGCTGGTAAAGCCAGGCCTTGGACAAAGAAGCAAGAATCCCTAAGTGCAGGCGGCAGCCAGGCCTACAAGCTGGGCGGCGGACGGCCGCGACGGCGACATCATAGCCGCCAGACCGATACACAGGCCCAAACGACGGGCGGTGAGGAGTCGGCGACTGGGCGGCGACGGCGACAACATAGCCGCCAGACCGACCCGCAGTCCCAGATCCATAAACAGAGAAGTAAGAACCCCTACGTGCAAGCGCTGTTCGGGGAGTAGAAAGGAAGAAGAAGGAGAAGAATAAGAAGAAGATAAAGAAGACCACCGCGGCCCCATACCCTTGGGCCAGACTCTCCTCCTGGCCCATACAACAGGCCACGCATCGGGCCTCGGGCAGCCGTTCGGAATGATCCGGATAGCCCGGAACGCTCTGGGCGAAGCGCAGCTGCTGCAAGGCGTCCCGCGCTTGGAAAACCGCCGAGGCACGGCGGAAACGTCCGCAAGCATCGGCCTCGACTCGGCGAAGGGCCACTGCGGCAAAGGGCTGCACGCGCAGCCGCCCGAGCTCACGTGGGGTCGCCCTCCAGGGCGCCCGGCTCTGCGAGCGGCACGGACCACACGTGGACGCTGCGGTCGTAGAAGGAGGCGGACGCGGCCAGCCACTCCGGCA
>CAUYUJ010005683.1:33326-45826 GCA_963575745.1 Prorocentrum cordatum | reverse complement strand
TGTGTGTGCGTGTGCGTTTGTGTGCGTGTGAGTGCGTGCGTGTGCGTGCGTGTGCGTGCGCGTGCGTGTGTGTGCGTGTGTGTGCGTTTGTGTGCGTGTGTGCGTGCGTGTGTGTGCGTGTGTGCGTGTGTGCGTGTGTGCATGTGTGCGCGTGTGCATGTGTGCGTGTGTGTGTGTTGTGTTTGTTTGTGTGTGTGCGTGTGCGGGTGTAACTAAGTTGTTTCACCTGCCTTGAAGGGATGGCTGCGGAATGGTACCCACAACAAAGTTCGGGCCCCCACCCCCTCCTCGGACCCCACTGCCCCCCGCTTAGACATTTGAGCCCTGTGTTTCGGAACCCCGCCTTGCAACGAGTCCACGACGCACCAAATCCGTGACATGTATGTCGCGCTGCGGGGGGGAAACAGTACATGCAGACCTCCACCAGCCGCCCTAGGGGCGCGTGGTGGGAAATATTGTTTTCCCACCCCTGTGGGGCCATGAATGAAGGGGAACTGGGACACACACAAATAAATACACACAAATAAAAGGATTCCCCATATCTCCCTGTAGTTTCTAGGTTTTTGTCTCCCCTTCCACTTCCCATATTTTCCTATAGTTTCCTGGAAATCGAAGATTAATTGTGTCTGTGTGTTTCTTTCCCTCCTGAATGAAGTGCGCGAGGGTCGTGCCGAAGTGTGGCGGCCGCCTAGTGGACCCCGCCGTGGGGCCCGGCCGAGGGGATCTCGGGGGGGGGGGGGGGGCGGAGGACTGCACGTATCGCCGGGCGGCTCTTCCGTCCGGGGGGCTCCGAGCAGCATGCAGCATCGCATGGGGCAGCTGGATGGAGCCAGTGTTTGGCGGGCGGATGCTGTTGGGCGGGCTGGGGGCCGCATGCGAACCCTACCCCTACCCCCCACGATTTCTTAGGGGGAGGGTGGGGTTCACTTCGCGCGGGAGCTCCCGAACGAAGTGAACCCCACCCTCCCCCTCAGAACTCGTGGGGGGTAGGGGTAGGGTTCGCATGTGGCCCCCTAGTTGGGCGGGCTGGGGGCGTGGGCAGGCGTGGCCGGCGGAGGGAAGTGCACGCCCACGGCTGCAAGGCATTGACGCGGCCACTTCACCGTCCAATTGAGTGTTCGACGCTTCGCCTTCTTAGCATCATATGCGCACCATGGTGTCCGTGCTGCGGCTTCTGCTCGCCCTGGCCATTGCGCACAGACCATGCGCCGCCGCTCCGAAACGCCACCTGGACGAGAAAACAGTTCGTGCTGTCTTCCACGAGAATTTGCTGACCAGTGGGCGCATGCATCAACGGTGGTTGGAGGCGGTGGCGAGCGCTCCCGCCACCAGCCAGGCAACCAACCACGTTTACGAGAGGTCGGGTCGTGCGGAATGAATATATTTGTCGGATGTGGATCGCGCCGTTTAACCCTATGCCCCTGAGAATGACACCCAAGGATAATAGAAAGTTCGGGGTCTCGGGGGGGAGAATAAACGACTTGTCCTGGCAAGTCGCATGAGGGATGTATGACGACGAAAGAAGAGGTCGTCATCGTCGCAGGAAGACGACGACGACGACGACGACGACGACGAGGATGTTTCCCACAATTTGCCCGCCCTCTTCAGATCCTTGGCGCTCCTCGCCAGGAAGCCTCAACAAAAGAAGATAGCAACATCGATTCGTTACTTTCCCCCGCGAAAATTGAGTTCGGCATTGCTGCCCCTCTCCCCCGACCAACTCTGTCTTGGCCGGGGGAATCAACTCTCAGGGGGGAAGGGGGGGTATGATCAATTATCCGGGGCTCGCGGATATTTGGTTCAGGCGGCGCAGCGGGCTGCGGCCGCTGGGCGTGCCTGGCTGCGTTCTCCTGGTGCTCAGATGCTTGGTGCTTGTCTTGTCCTCAGCAGGCACTGGCGGGGCCCAGACGCCGTGCCACTTGTCGGCGCCAGAGCGGATCATGCGCTCTCTGATGATGTTGTTGCGCAGGTCGACCCAGGCGAGGATGCGCTTCCAGGCCTCCCTCAGTTGCCTGCCGTGTCCGCCATGGCCGCTGTCCACCAGCCAGCAGCGCAGGTGGTGGTGCCTGCGCCGACGCCGGGCTTTGGGCTCTTGCTGGACGAGGCTGCCCGTGATCGCCGAGGCCCTGCTCGTGGTCTACAGTCGGGGCGTTGACCTAGGGAACCGTAAATAAGGAGCAAGGCCCCTTTTTCCCATAAGTTCAACCTCGATTTCCCATGGAAAACCTCAGGAAAACCCGAGGTAAACTTTGAAACAAACAAGGAACACCGAGCCCCTCCCCAACGAAAAGGGTTCCTTCTTCAGCGCCCCGACTGTACGGCAGCTCCGCACCAGGTCCCGCCGCCGCACTCCTGACCGCAGAGCAGAGCAGGGGCCCGAGCTCGCACAGCGACGGCGCCTCCGGTCCCAAACAGCCCGCCGCGGTGCCTGCGGCCAACGCGCACGGCGGCGCGCAGCCGTGCCAGCTCGGCGCTGCAGCCGTCGCGGCGCCCGCTGCCGCCTCGGCGTGCCTCGGGCGCCCAAGGGCATCTTCACGTGCCTGGTCCGCTGCCCGCTGGACCCGCAAATAGGGGGCCACATGTGAACCCTACCCCTACCCCCCACGATTTCCGAGGGAGAGGGTGGGGTTCACTTCGTTCGGGAGCTCCCGAGCGAAGTGAACCCCACCCTCCCCTCAAAAATCGTGGGGGGGGAGGGGTAGGCTTCACATGTGGCCCCCTAGCAAATGCCCGCAGTGCCCTCGGTCCTGGTGGGCAGCGGCCGCCCATTCCGGGTACAAGCTCGCGCCGATCCAGCCGGCCTTCGTCGGCGGCTGGTGGCGGCGCGCCGACCGCCCCTGCGGGCCATCCTGTAGCGCGCGCAGACGGGCGGGCGCTCACCGACGCCGGCTGCCTGCGCCTTGCTGCCGCGCATCCCGCACGCCAGCCTCTGTACGGGCATCCTGGCCAGGCCTTCTTCCTGCACGGCCCGAACGGGCCGAAGATCTGACTGACCCTCCACCTGGCACGTGGTGGGGGGGCCGTGTGCTGCTGGCGGCGCCAGGGCAAGCTCACGCTCCCTGGTGCCCCAGAGCTGCGGGCCGCGCTCCTGGCGGCCATCGCAGACTGGACCGCTCCGTGGACCGGCGGCGCTGTGCAGGGGGCGGCCCCCCGTCGGGCCCGGAAAACTCCGGCCGCGCAGTCGCCCTGGAGCTCTCGCCTGCCGCTGGCCCTGCCGGTGCCGGGCCCTGCGACGCCGCCTCGCGCGCGCCGCGGCGCGAACGCCGCGGCTCCAGAAGCTGGACGCGCCGGCCCTTGGGGGGAGCGTGAAGGGCAAAGGTGCCTTGGATCGTTGCCGTTCGCTGGGTTTTTGAAAGTTGCCGCAGGGGGGGGGGCGGTGGCGCGTGCGCGCGCGTGCGCTTGCGTCTGCGTGTGTGCGCGGCTGCCTCGTGGTGCGCATGCGGGTGTGCGTGCGCGTGCCCGTGTGTGCGTGTGTGGGTGTGTGCGTGTGCAAGTGCGCGTACGTGCAAGTATGCGTTTGTGCGTGTGTGCGTGTGTGCGTGTGTGCGTGTGTGCGTGTGCGTGTGTGCGTGTGTGCGTGTGTGCGTGTGTGTGTGTGTGCGTGTGTGTGTGTGCGTGTGTGCGTGTGCGCTTTCGCGTGCGTGTGCGTGTGCGTGTGCGTGTGCGTATGCGTGTGCGCGTGCGTGTGCGTGTGCGTGTGCGTGTGCGTGGTGCGTGTGCGTGTGCGCGGTGCGAGTGCGTGTGCGTGTGCGTGTGCATAGCGCAGTTGCGTGTGCGTGTGCGTGTGCGTGTGCGTGTGCGCTGCGTGTGCGAGTGTGCGCGTGTGCGTGTGCGCGTGTGCGTGTGTGCGTTGCGTGTGCGTGTGCGCGTGTGCGTGTTACGTGTGCGTGTGCGTGTGCGCTTGCGTGTGCGCGTGCACGTGCGTGCGCGCGTGCGCTTGCGCGTGCGCGTGCGCGTGCGCGTGCGCGTGCGCGTGCGCTTGTGCGCGTGCGCGTGCGCGTGCGCGTGCGTGTGCCTGTGCGTGTGCCTGTGCGTGTGCGTGCGCGTGTGCGTGTGCGTGCGCATGTGCGTGTGCGCGTGCGCGTGCGCGTGCGCGTGTGCGTGCGAGTGCGTGTGCGTGTGCGTGGGCGCGTGCGTGTGCGTGTGCGTGTGAGTGTGTGTGTGTGTGTGCGTGCGCGTGTGTGTGCGTGTGTGGTGTGTGCGTGCGCTGTGCTGTGCTGTGCTATGCTGTGCTGTGTTGTGTTGTGTTGTGTTTTGTGATGCTGTACGCGTGCGTGTGTTGTGGGTGTGTGCGTGGGGGCCTGCGCGCGCGCGTGTGTGCGCGGATGTCTAGGAAAGAAACACGGGCAGCGTGCCGGTGAAGGCCAAGGGGAGCAAGGCGTACGACGGGGATGTGACGTCCGCCAGTACATGGGTGGCACTACGCAGAGGGCACGGTTTCCTTCGGCAGGGAACCAAACAATGGCATAAACATAAAAACTCGGAGGTCCGTGCGGGTTTCTCGGATCGGCGCCAGACCCCCCTCCCTGAGCGCGCCAGGGGCGGCGCCGGAGGCGCCGCCAGGAGGGTTCCAGCGCCGATCCGAGAAACCCGCGCGGACCTCCGAGTTCTTGTGCTTCTATCATTATTCGTCCCCCTATTCCTTCGGGTTCCCACCCACATCGTGTCGCCAACTTGCGCGACGGGCCCCCCAGGAACAGGGCACGTGCAGGGGCACTTGCTCCGCTGCCCGGCCCCCCTGCCCGTGGCCCCCACTTGGGGCGAGCGCCACTGCCCGCCTCTGCCGGAGGCGCTGGTCCCAACGTCCCAGAGGGCGGAAAGAAGAGAAGAGAAGGGAAGCGAAAAGAAGAGAAGCAAAGCAAAGCGAAGCGAAGCGAAGCGAAGCGAAGCGAAGCGAAGAGAAGAGAAGAGAAGAGAAGAGAAGAGAAGAGAAGAGAAGAGAAGAGACGAAAAGATACTAGACGAGAAGAGAAGAGAAGAGAAGAGAAGTGAAGAGACAATAAGAGAAGAGAAGAGAAGAGAAGAGAAGATAAGAAAAGGGAAGAGAAGAGAAGAGAATAAATGAGATGATAGGATGAGAGATGATAAGAGAAGAGAAGATAATATATAAAGTATAAGCTGAGATGAACGGAGAGAAGAGGAGATAAGATAAGAGATGATAATATAATAAGCCAGACAGTAAAACAAGAAGATACTAACATAGACGAGAAGATAAGATATTATAAGAGAAGACACGAGACGAGAAGACAAGTGAAAATAATACAATAGCATAGACTGGAGACAAAGAGCAGATATGATCAGAGACGAGAAGAGAAGAGATACGGAGAGAAGATATTACATTAGAAGAGAAGATCAATTCAAACAAAAGCATACGGTACTACATTGTAAGGTAAGATAAGCGAAGAACCTATAGTATAAGAGGAAAACGGAAAAAATAGCCAAGTAGAGAAGGGTCGAGCAGACGAGAGGAGAGAGAATAAGAAAAGAGAAGAAAGGAGAAGAGAAGAGAAGAGAAGAGAAGAGAAGAGAAGAGAAGAGAAGAAAGTCTGGTAAGCAGCGCAGCGCAGAGGAGAGGAGAGCAGAGGGGAGAAGAGGAGAAGAGAAGAGCAGAGAACAGAAGAGAAGAGAAGACAAGACAAGAGGAGGGGAGAGGAGAGAATATAATTGCATCAAAGGGTAGATAATCGAAGATATGATAAGATATGATGATCGAAACAAGAGACGATACGAGAAGATAAGATAAGAGAGGAGAAGAGAAAATAAGAAAAAAACATAGAAAGGAAGAGACGGGACGGGACGGGACGATAAGAGAAGAGACGAGAAGGGAACATAAGAGAGGATAAGAGAAGAGGCGATACGATACGAGAAGCGAAGAGAAGATGAGAAGAGAGAAGAGGAGAGGAGAGGAGAGGAGAGAAGAGGAGGGAAGGGAAGGAAAGGGAAGGGAAGGGACGGTAAGAGAAGAGAAGAGAAGAGAAGAGAAGAGAAGAGAAGATAAGAGAAGAGAAGATAAGAGAAGAGAAGAGAAGAAAATATACGAGAAGAGAAGAACAGATAAGGTATGATACGATAAGAAAAAAGAAGGGAAGGGAAGGAAAGGGAAGATAAGAGAGGAAGGCGGGCAGGAGGAGGAGGAGGAAGGGGGAAGGAAGAGGAGAAGGACGGGGGAAAGCGAGAGAGCAACAGAGCGGGCGAGGGGGCGAGGGGGCTAGGAAGCACCGAGCGGGTGTCTGGTCAGGGGTGGAAGAATACGTAAGAAGGGGCGCTTGCAAATGGACAGAGGACAGGTGCAGCAACCTATTCCGACAGCGTGGGAGGGAGACGGGAGCAGAGACAGAAAAGCGGAGAAGGGTATCAGGGAGGAATATGGCGAGGCGAAAAAATGAGAAAACCGGGGAGAGGGGGGGGAAAGGCTGGAAGGGGGACCAACCAATGAGCGAGGAGTATCGGAGAGGACCAACAAGGAAGCAGGAGGGTTGGATGCCAGACCACGATATTTGCCAAACCACTGAAAGCTCAATGGTGTCAGCTTCCCATGATTCGCACTGCAAAGAAACACTCAGCCTCAGGGCCGCCCGGGTGATCAAACCTCAGTCCTTGGCAAATGGTGCTGTCTCCAAACAGTGGACCGAGGGGGCCTGCGGACCTTCATGACTGATATGGCTCTGGCTAGTGTGCCTACGGCTACGTCCACACCGGCTTCATCACGCGCGCTGAAAGCGGCACTCGGCACAGACGTGGCCCCAACCCCAGGGAGGCGCGCACAGACCGTCGACAACTCCGCACACGCGCGCGCGCACACTGGTCCCTCCGCCAGCGAGTAGAGAAGGGGGAGGTGGGGCGGAGGGGACGAGGAAGGGGGCAGGGACGGGAGGGGAGACGCAGAAGGGGCGGGAGAATATAGGAGAGGTGCGGGGGAGGCGAGGGCAAGACCTGGGTCAGCGGCAGGGGGAACGCTGAGAGAGAGAGAGGTTAGCACCCCTCATGGGCTGTGAGCCCGCGGCAAGGGGGACCCGAGCAGGACGATACGCTCACACCCACCGCCGCTCACTCCCACGTGCCTCCCCTGGGTCGTGTGGCGACCCTTCTGCCGCCACACTCCCTGTGGACATACCCATCGGACCCAACCCTTCCCATGACTGTTGCTGCTGGGGGGGGGGACTGAGGAACCAAAAGGTACCGATACCGCGCTACTCACCGGACCTCTCCCTGGATGCGTTCTGGCCAGAATTTCGAGGCGAATCCAGCGGTGGCGACGAGGGCCTCCCAGGAGGTCCCAAAAGGGAATCACAAGACAGCTGGCCGCTTGGGCCCTACCGCCAGCCCAAACGGCGAGCAGAAATCGAGCGTAGCCCCGCTTGCAATCGAATGCCCACACTTCGCCCTCGGATTACTCGTATTCCTCCCCGTCCTCCTCCCCATCCTGATCGTCGCCGTCGTCATCCTCCTCGTCCTCATCCTCCGCGTCTGTCTCGTCTTCCTCCTGCTCCAGCTCCTCCTCGCCGCCCTCGTCTAGGACATCGTCCTCATTTCTCCTCTTCCTCATTCTGTTCATCCTCCCTCTCCTGGCACCTCAGTCCTCGACGCCCTCACTGGCCCGCTTGCGGCTGTCTCTGGGGTCGGCGGCAGAGGCCATAGGTTGCGCCCTAAGTTACGCCATGGGTTGCGCCATAGGTTCCGCCCTAGGCGGCGAAAATGAAACCATTTCCTATCGGTTGCGCCATAGGTTGCACCCTCGGCGGCCGAGAATAAAACCGTCTCCTTTCGGTTGCGCAATAGGTCGCGCCCTCGGCGGCCGAGAATAGAACCGTCTACTGTCGGTTGCGCCATAGGTTCGCCATTCGGTTGCGGCCGAGAATAGAACCACTTCCTATCGGTTGCGTCATAGGATACACCCACGGCACCCGAGAATAAAAACACCCTCCTATCGGCTGCGCCATAAATTGCGCCCTCGGCGGCAGCGAATAAAACCGTATCCTATCGGTTGCGCCATAGGTTGCGCCTTCTGCGGCCGAGAATAAAACCGTCTCCTATCGGTTGCGCCGTAGGTTGCGCCCTCGGTGGCCCTGAATGAAATCGAATCCTGTCGGTTGCGCCATAGCTTGCGGCTTCTGCGGCCAAGAACAAAACCGTCTCCTGTCGGTTGCGCCATAAGTTGCGCCGTCGGCGGCCGAAAATAACACCATCTTTTATTGGTTGCGCCATAGGCTGCGCCCTCGGCGGTTGAAAATAAAAACGTCTCATATCTGTTGCGCAATAGGTTGCGCCCTCGGCGGCCGAGAATAGAACCGTCTCCTGCCGGTTGTGCTACAGCTTGCGCCCTCGGCCACCAATCACAAAATCGTCTCTTGTCGGTTGCGTCATAGGTTCCGCCCTCGGCACACGAGAATAAAACCATATCCGATCGGTTGCGCCATAAATTGCGCCCTCGGCGGCTGAGAATAAAACCGTCTCCTGTCGGTTGCGCCATAAGTTGCGCCATCGGCGGACGAGAATGAAACCATCTCCTATCGGTTGCGTCATATCTTACGCCCCCAGCGGCCGAGAATAAAACCGTCCCCTAAAGGTTTGGCCATAGCTTGCGCCCTCGGCGGCTGAGAATAAAACCGTCTCCTATCGGTTGTGCCGTGGGTTGCGCCCTTGGCGGCCGAGAATAAAACCGTCGCGTAACGGGTGCGACCAGTCAGTTCAGTTCACTTCAGTTCAGTTGAGTTCAGTTCAGTTCAGCTTACCTCGCGAAAAACAAATTCGGGCCACGCCCGAGAACACGAGGGAAGAGTAGCGGTATGGGTGCCTTCTCCCCTGAGGGACGGACAGGGAATGACGCCGAGAAAACGGCAAGGCGTCGGACTGAGCCTTGCCGTCCGTGCCGCACGACCTCCAGCACACGCCGTAGGCCAACGATCCGTGCTCGCCCTCCTTCGCGTCCGCGGCGTACCGGGCGCTCTCCCTGCATGGGGGGGTGGCTGAAGGAGAAGGGCGAGGATGCAGTCAGATGCAGCAACCTGCAGACACGGCTAGGGATGAGGAGAAAGGAGGGAAGGAGGAGGAGGAGAAAGGAGGAGGAGGAGGAGGAGGAGGAGGAGAGAGGAGAGAGGAGAGGAGAGGAGAGGAAGAGTAGGTGAGAGGAGAGAGGAGAGAGAAAAAGGAGGAGAAACAATGAGGAAAGAAAAAAAGATGAGAAGAAGGAAGACTGAGTGGAGAAGCGGGGGAGGAGGACCGGATCAAACCCAAGAAGCGGCAACCATGCTGCAATACACCCTCCCGTCCCGAGTCCCTCTCCTCATATTTCCCTACCAGGATTCCTTCCCACTGCGGGAAACGTCCCCCTTGACAAACGAAAGCCCCGTGGGCCTGGCACTCAGGCCAGACCCCCTTTTGTAAAGGACCCACCTTCCACCCCTTTAGCCACAAGAAACGTAAACACATCAGGTCATAAAGTTCAAGAATCCAACGATACCTCGGTTGTGGAGGAAAGGGTGTGCAAATTGCTCAACGTTCTCGTCATCAACACCACAAAGTATACAGATACGACGGTAGATACGACGGGGTCAAGGCACCAATCCTAAAATGTGGCCAACGCTCAGCGGATGCTTGAAGAAGGGCCGAGAACGTTCCGATCGACAAAAACATGATCCCAGCAAAGCACCATAATAACACGATGCTGCTACTTTGTCCACTGGGAAAAAATCCCATCGGAAAAAAATCCCCGGACAACCCCCCAGACAAGCCTGACAACCCCTCCAATACTGATATCAGGCGAGACTTGCTGGACAACCACGCACGTGGCATCTGTGAGCCCATAGTTGGGTGCAGTGACCTCCTCGAGACAGAGCACATCCGAGCCGAGAAATGCGAAGACGTCTCAGATAAGGCTGGGCGGCCAATCTCTGTCGCGCGGCATCTCTGAACCCACAATTGCGAGGATGTCTCAAGAGAAACCACCTGAAACACCTCAACAAGGCATCTCAGAGCCCACAGCTGCGAAAACGTCTCACGCGACACTCGCCAAACAGCATCGCGCGCGGCATCATTGGGCCCAAACTTTAGAGAACATCTGAAGCGAAACTGGCCAGACCACCTCAGGTCAGAGCATATCGGAGCGCAAGATTGCGAGGAGATCTCGTTCAAAACTGCCTGGACAATCTCGTGCGCAAAATCTCGGAGCCCATAGTTGCGAGGAGATCTCAGGCGAACCCCGATGGACAAACTTCGCACGCAGCTCCTCGAAGCATACAACTGTCACGTCGTCGCAGGCGAAGCTAGCGGCACAACCTCTCCTGCGGCATTTCTGAACCAAGAGACGCAAGGCGGTCTCAAGCGAAACAGACTGGACAACCTCGCGCATCCCCGAATCCAGAACGGCGCGGATGTGTCTGATTGAGCGGGTTGGACCACCTCGTGCGCGGTAAGTTGCGAGTATACATCAGGCGGAACTGGCGCGACCACCTCGCGCGCGCCAGCTCCGAACCAAGCATAGCCAGGACGTCTGAGGCGAAACTGGCCGGAGCAACTCTCGCGCGGCTGAACAAAGTCGCGCGCGGCAACTCCGAATCCAAAGTCGCGAGGGAGTCTCAGGCTGAACAGGCTGGACAATCTCTCACGCAGCATCTCTGACCCCAGAGTAGCGAGGCAATCTCAACCTCGCGCGCAGCATCTCCGAATCCAGAATGGCGAAGATTTATTTGATTGAACGGATTGGGCCAACTCGTGCGCGGAAAATTGCGAATATACATCAGGCGGAGCTGGCTCGACGACTCGCGCGCGCCAACTCTGAGCCAAGCGTTGCAAGGGCGTCTGAAGCGAAACAGGCCAGAGCAACTTTCGCGCGGCTGGACAAAGTCGCGCGCGGCATCCTCGAATCCAAAGTCGCGGGGGAGTTTCAGGCCGAAGTGGCTCGACAATCTCCCACGCGACATCTCGGAGCCAGTGGGCGCGAGGATGTCGCTGGTTGAATTGTCAACAACCATCTTTGGCGTGGTCTCTGTGAACCCAGAGTTGCGGCGGGTCGCATGCGCCGGCGCGCGCGCAATCGCCGAGGCAACAACCGCCACCATCATCGTCGTCGTCGTGGTCCGTGTCCTTTTCTTATTCCTCGTCCTGCTCGTGCTCCAGCCTTACACTCGCCCTCCTCACTCTGACACCCGCTCGTCCGAACCGAAGCAGCGCGGCGACGGCGCGCGGGTCAGTCGAACCGAAAGCGATGAACAGAAGGGAGAGGAGGAGAGACCCGAGGAGGGAGAATAGGACGGGGGAAATCGCCGCGGCGATTGTATCAACAATTGCCGTGGCGTGGCGGTCGAACTTTCCCGTGCGACCAGGATTCCTCTGTGGATGCGGATCCAGAAATGGTTCCCACGCAGGCGCGCCCTAGTGGCTGCTGCGGCGGGGGCCCCCGAATGGGCTATTGTGCGCGGTAGCTCGCTTGCGGCGCGCTTCGGTTCCTTATGATGTCGGTGTCTGGACCACCTCCTGCGCGACGATGCTCGCGCGTGGCACGACGTCGCAATCCTCGGGACGGCGGTCGCTGAATGGGTACCTTCGCGAGTTGGCACGCGCGCGGCGCACCGCGCAGAATTGGCTGCAACGGTCGTTGTCGCGCGCCCCGCGCGAAGAGGATGAGGAACATCACCCGAAGGAAGAAGAGGATGAGGGGGAGGTGGGAGTTGAGGCTGGACAACCCCTGAACAAACCCCTGGACAACCCCTTAGACGACCGCCTGGACAGACCCCTCCCGATGTCCTGTTTATCGTTGGGGCCCGTCTTCTGGTTCACGCTGCTTCTTCGCATTCCCCGCAATATCAACTGCGTCAGTTTATCGTCCCTGCTCGTGTTGCGCTTTGCCACTCTTCTCGGAAGAATTCAATTTCCTCTTCGCGCCGGACGCCCGCAGCTCTGCCTGCCTCGCCCGCAAGTGACCCCTCGCAACGTGGCGTTTGAAAGCAATGTGCCCTTGCATCTCGGCGCGGGCGCCCGACGCGACACGCGACATGTCGTAGCAGGGTCCACGTCGCCAAGCGGCATCGGCGAAGAAGCGGGGGTGCTTCATCACGGCCCGTGATCCAAATATCCGCCCGAATCTCATCGAGCGAAATCTGGGCCCCGCATGACCAAATGTGTCTCAATGAACACTTAAATCGTCCATGCGCGCAGCCTCCACGACTACCTGGAGCGCCCCTGCATCGATCTGACCGCTGGCCTGACGGGAACCTGGGCGTGCAATCCCACGGCCCAGTTCCTGTGGGCATGCGGCCCGTCGGCCTGGGGCAAGCGATACCGCGCCCAAGCGTCGCAAACGCGAACGGCCCTCTCAAATGTTTCGAGTTGGGGCACGACGCGGGCAAGGCAACGCGCGCCGCCAGGAGGCGGGCACGCTTGGAGTTCCATCCCCACCACCGCTGCGTGCTGGGTTCGGCTAGCAACCCCGCTCAGGTCGTCGCCGCAGGGTCCGTAGTCTCGTCGCGGGCGGCTCTTCTCCCCCGGCCCCTGGCCTGGCCTGT
>CAUYUJ010005683.1:27500-33226 GCA_963575745.1 Prorocentrum cordatum | reverse complement strand
CCTCCCTTCTCCTCCCTCCTCCTCCCTCCTCCTCCCTAAGTAGGCTCGGGGGCCAGTCGAATGCGCATGTTGTTCAGGATCATCGGCAGCTTCCTTCTCGAGAAGCCACGGACTACACAAGCGCAGTTTCTCAGAGGCGCGCTGGGTGGGACTCCTTGGATGGGCGCTGGACCCCCCCTCCCTGGCGCGAGGAGCGCGCCAGGGGCGGCGCCGAAGGCGCCGCCAGGGGGGCCCAACACCGGCCCAGGAAATACGTGCGGAGTTCCGCCAAGTTATGCTCAGCCTGTGCTTTTTCTGCGAGGCTCCCCTTGCGGAGCGTCGACGGCACCCGAGCGAGAGGGCATCCCGTCCTCGCTCGGCCACACGCAAGGAGTGACCCTAGGCAAGAGGGACCGTTGGTGCGCAGCTGTAAGGGAGCACCGCGGGGGCCAAACCCGAGCGCGCAAGCCAATGCTATCGCATCGCGCTCAGCAGCTGGAGGACTCTGGTGGGCCCGCACGCCAGGTCACTCCAGCGAAGGGTCACTCTTACGCGTAGTCTTAGGTCGGGCATGTCCTCCTACAGGCGGAGCTCGGCGGACAACTAGAACCCAGCCCCAAACAAGTGTGCGAGCATAGCCAAAAGAGAACCGAAGAGTCGGCCCCATACCAGTTTTGCATGTTCCTCCTGTAGGGGGGCATGCCCGACTTGGGCTCAGTCGACTCGCCCCTGCACCCTCCGCCGCCCGCCTCGGGTCGGGCGAAAGGGGGGGATAGCAAAAGGGGGGGGGGGGGGAGAATCAGCTTACGTAGCTGCTTTTTCCTGGCACCTCCCGGCGCCGGAGGCGGCTATGCATCGAGGAGTGGGCCCCTCGGTGAGGCCGAAACCAGCTGCATACAGCAAATATCGTAACCCCCCCTTTCCCAATCCCCCCCTTTCGCCCGGCCCCACCGCCCCCCCCCCGCCGTGCCGAGGCCGCCCCGACGTGGAGGATGGGCAGCCCGGAGCGCATGGCGGCCACCGCCAGCACGCCCTGCGCACGGGGGGCTCGCTCCGACGATCCCCAGGGCGTGCTCTGGGGCGACGCTCGGGCGTGACCTAACGGGGGGGGTCATAAACGGGGGGGTCAGAAGCGGTCCCCTTTCGTGCCCCTTTCGGGCCCCTCCGGAGCCCCAGGGGGCTCGTTTCGGTACCGTTTGGGTACCTTTCCGGACCACCCTCGCCACCCCCCCATTTACGATCCCCCCGTTACGCAACGCCCAAGACGCTCGGGGAGCTTCTGGCCCGGGCCAACAGGAGTTTGCAGGACCCTGCAGAAGGTCCTGCAGAAGGTCCTGCAAAGTCCCGCTGGCCCAGACCTGGGTCGATGCGCCCCTGGCTCTGCGGGATCCTGCGCGATCTCGGCGCTCCGACCGACCCCCGTTGGCGCAGTGGCCCCCGCCGCAGGGCTCCCGAGACGCGCTCTCTACACAGCCACCGCCGCTGCCCGAGCCCATGCTGGGCCCAGGAGCGGTGTGTACGCCACCCTGCCGCGGCTCGGCCAGGGAGGCGTGCACAACGCTCGCGGGCCCAGGGAGGGCCCGGCCAGCGGCGGTGGATGGGAATAGACTCTGGTCGGGCGTGTCCCCCTGCAGGCAGATTTTGGACGAAAAATGAAAATTATCCCGGCAAAGCAACCTAACAGCGATGTGTAGAAGCATTGCCCTTGAGATTCATGTAGGAGTCCTGGTGCAGAATTCTGGTGTCCTCGCAGTCGCTCGTCCTCCTGCTCGTCCTCGCATGTAGGAGTCCTCGTCCTCCTCCTCCTCCTCCTCCTCCTCCTCCTCCTCCTCCTCCTGCTCGTCCTCCTTCTCCTGCTCCTCCTCCTCCTCCTCCTCCTCGTGCTCGTTCTCGTCCTCCTCGTCTTGCTCGTCCTCCTCCTCCTCGTGCTCTTGCCCCTGCTCCTCCCACAGTTGGCTCCGGGCATTGAAAATGTGGCCCGGGAATAGAGTTCTGGGAACTCGAAGAGCACGAAATGGCCTACAGTTGGCTCCGGGCATTGAAAATGTGGCCCGGGAATAGAGTTCTGGGAACTCGAAGAGCACGAAGTGGCCTACAATTGGCTCCGGGCATTCAAAATGTGGCCCGGGAATAAAATGCTGGGAACTCGAAGAGCACGAAGTGGCCTACAGTTGGCTCCGGGCATTGAAAATGTGGCCCGGGAATGGAATTCTGGGAACTCGAAGAGCACGAAGTGGCCTACAATTGGCTCCGGGCATTGAAAATGTGGCCCGGAAATGGAGTTCTGGGACCTCGAAGACCACGAAGTGTGTAACTGTTTGCTTAAAACGGCTTTTGCGGATTCTCCCCGGATCCTGCCCGGACCCCCCTGGGGAGTCATGATGCTCTCTGTTGAGACCATTAGAAACCTATCAGTCTTCGCTGTTAGGTAAAATAGCCCAAATAAATTCAAAAATAGCCAAACACATAATCAAACAATCGTCCCCGTACAGAGAACTGCAAAAATGCAAAAAATGCCCCCCCCCCCTCCCCAGAAAAAAAAAAAATCAATCATATATATATATATATATATATAATGAAAAAATGCAAACATTGCTAAACATTTTGAGCATGCCCCCTGTAGAGGGACAGGCCCGACTTACGCACAGACCTCGCCGCCCGACGCCGGCGGCCGCGGGTGCTCGTCCGCCGAAGCCCCCTCCGCACGACGCAGGCGACGCGGCGAGGGCCGACACGGGCCGCGGAACTGTCGGTACAGTCGGGGCGTTGACCTAAGGAACCCCAAATAGGGAGCGATGCCCCTTTTTCCAAAACGTTCATTTCGATTTCCCATGGCAAACCTCAGGGAAACCTAAGGCAAATTGCACAACAATCAAGGAACACCGAGCCCCTCCCCAACGAAAAGGGTTCCTTCTTCAGCGCCCCGACTGTAGAGCTCCAAGGGTCGACACACCCTTTGGGTTGAGTCGGGCCGGTCCCTCTACAGGAGAAACATTCCAAAATAGTCAAAAATAGTCTGGGGATGATGTTTCTAGCATTATGTTTTTGACGTCTTGACGATGTTTTAGTTGTCGTCCAAATGCGCCCGTGGGGGGGGGGGTGGGGGGCACGCCCGACCTAAACCTTGTGCTGGCAACCGCCCTGAAAAGCATCCATCAAGCCCGAAAACACCCGACAGACACAGCACCAAAACCAAAACGCCACTGGACGTTGACGCGTCGGTGATCTCTGAGATCTGGCGGTGATGGGTCGTGGGCCGCGGCCGCTTCAGCGCGGTCTGGAGCGCTCGGAGAGCTGTCCGGGGGACGCTCCGGGAGAGTATGTCACAACCCTGGCCGCCCGGCCAGGTCCACCGGGGAGGCGGGAACTTCCAGCCGGAAGCAGGTCCCCACCACCACCAGTGGGCAGTGCCTGGGCTCGGCGTCGACCTCGAGGACTCACGCGGACTTCTGAGGGGGGCACCCCTGCGATTGACGATCGTCTCGGGCCTCCTCCTCCTCCTCCTCCTCCTCCTCCTCCTCCTCCTCCTCCTCCTCCTCCCCTCCTCCCCCTCCTCCTCCTCCTCCTCCTCCTCCTCCTCCTCCTCCCTCCTCCTCCTCCTCCTCCTCCTCCTCGATCTCAGCGATAGACATCAGCTCGAGGCTGGCAGGGAGGAGCAGGGTGGTGAGGATCGGTGGCTGCGCCCTCCTGGCGTCCTGAGCGGGAGGGCGAGTGTGTGCACAGGTGCAGGGCCCAGGCTCGGCATGGCCAGAGTCAGCCTTGGTGTTAGGTCGGGCATGTCCTCCGACAGGGGGACTTTCGAAAAATACGACATCACAAATTCGCAAACATTATATAAAAAATAATCATAAAGTCGTCCCCAGACTATGTTTGGACTACTTTGGGATATTTTTCCTGTAGAGGGACACGCCCGATTTAACGAATGTATGCACAGATGCAGGGCCCAGGCTCGGCATGGCCCGCATCGGCCTTGGTGTGTACTTGACGTTCTCCGAGGGGTGAAAGCGGAGGAGTTCAAGAAATGGGCACCAACACCAACGTATACTTGGCGTTCTCCGAGGGGTGGAAGAGGAGGAGTTGGAGGCTTGGAAATGGGCACCAACACCAGCACTAGGGGTTGCCTCCGCGGGAGGAAGACGATCCTGGATGCTGGTGTCGGTGCTAATCTTTCGGCCACCTAGGAAGCCCGAAGCTTACCACCGTCACCGAGGTCGGAGGCACCTTCCCTCGGTGAAGGGCCGATATCGGTGTTGGTGCGAACCTCGAGGCCTCCAGAGGAGGGGACGAGAGGCAACGAGACGGGAGGAACGCTGGAGTCGTGCGCGCTCTGCGAGGGAGCCCGCCCGTGCCCACTGGGGGATGGCGTGGAGGCAGGAACCTCAGCAAACGAGGTGCGAGTTCGACCAACAGGCTGACTACCTACCAGACCACCCCAACCCAACCCGAAGACCCGAATTTCGGGTTGGGGGGGGTAAGGGTTCCACGCGTGTTTTTTCGACGTTTCCCGACCCCCCCCCCACTGGAAATCGAGGGCAAATTTGGGCCTTCGGGTTGGGTTGGGGTGGTTTGGTGGGTGGTGAACTCCTTGGGCGAAGCAGTGGAAGGCGAAAGGGGAAACCAAAAGATACCGATGAATCTGCTCCCTGGACCTCTCCTGGGGTGCGTTCTGACCGGGATCTCGAGGCGAATCCAGCGGTGGCGACGAGGGCTGCCCAGGAGGCCCCAAAGGGGGAGGGAAGGGTAGACGCATGGGTATTTTTTCATCCTCCGAGCGAGCTGCAAGGGCAGCGGGAGTCGGAAAACGGGAGCTGGAGCCTGAGAGGTTGACACGGGTGCGGAGTTGGAGCCAGAGTGGGAAGGAGGGTGAAGGCAGACAGCCACCATGTGAACCCCACCCCCTGCCGCCCGATACAGTCGGCCCGTATCATAAAGATGCGCGATAAGGATGGACGCCCACTTCGAAGCTTTTCGAGCGGGGCGCGGCCAACGAAAGTGGCCAAGGATGGGCCGAGGAGGAGGCAAGGATGCAAGGGTACCCTTTGGAAGGTTGCCCATCCTTACTATGACGGTTGACTGTAAGATGAACGGTGACACTACGATGCCTCTTTTGAATTTGAGCCAGCTATGATGCCCGTTCGTGCACACCTCGCCCCGTCTTTAGGGACTTCGCATCCCCTCGATGACGGTGGGATGGGAGGACGGGCCGCCACACCTGGCAATGCACGTACGGTGCCAGGTTCGTGGGGATTTGCGGGGCGGCCGAGGGGGCGATAAAGGGAGAGCGAGGATGGGGGAATCCCAGGATTACCGCCAAGACAAGAAGAACTACAGAGAACAGGCGCAACCAGAGCGGGGAGCACTCGGCTGCGCGGCCGGACACGTTCACACAAAAATGGGGGCTGTCAAGGCACGACGACAGCAACACCTAGTACGTACCTCCGTGCGGCTGGAAAGTCAAGAAGGCTCAACGTTCACCTCAGCTGAACAGGCCCGAAATCCGCAATCGTGTCCCTCCCCGCAGCCTCAGCTCAAATAGCGACACCCGACTCAAACAAAAATGCCGACTCAAGCCTCCGACTCAATGAGGTCGGGGCCCTGGAACACCCACGACGACCAGGCGGGGCACCTGGCCCGTGTAGCCACTGTGACCCGATCAACCTGGCCAGTCCCCTTACCCAAGAGGGACCAGATGACACGCATCGAGCCTCTGACGACCACCTGGTCAAAGTGACCCGAGCGCGGTACAC
>CAUYUJ010005683.1:12500-25000 GCA_963575745.1 Prorocentrum cordatum | reverse complement strand
GGCGGGCGAGCGAGAGGGGGGCGCCGTGGGGTCCAAGTGGGCGGGCGGGCGCCCAGGTGCCAGAGGGGGTGCGCCCCGTGGCGGTGGGCGGCCCGAGCGCGGACCCCAGCCTCCTGGAGGGGGGGGGAGGGAGGAGGCCCACCTCGGCGCGTCCCCTCCTGGGAGCGGGGCCACCGCCCTCCCACCCGCTTGACCCCAGACGCCCGGATGCATCACTGCGCCACGCAGGCATCGGGCCGCTCCCCATCAAGCACAGCATCGAATGGCCGAGCTCGTCCCCTCTTCCCCCTCCTCCTTCCCTGTCCTCCTTCGCCTCGTCCCCCCTCTGGAGGCGGCCAGGGGGCCCGGGCTGGCTAGGCCCCGCGAAAACCGGTCAGGATCGGAAAGGGGCTAAGGCCAAATCCATCCAAAATCGGTCCCCACATCCCTCCTGGGCTTCATCTGGTGTAATACTTCACCCCAGATCTGTGTTGGAGGGTGAAAGAAGGGGTCTGCAACAGGGGGCCTCCAATGGGGGCTGAATGGCCCATGCATGCTCGATGTATCGCTCATGTATGTGATCGGTAAGATTGGCATCCAATGTTGGCGGTCATGGAGGGCCAGTCGTTCGTGCACGCGCGTTGCCCGCGCGGGCAAACGCGCCGTCCATCCACTATCGTTCATGCGTGCGGGCGTTCTTGCATATCGCGCGTGGGGCGGCGAAGTGGAGTGCAAGTGTTTCTTGATTGTGCGATTGATGATCGCGTATGTTCTCAAACGATGACTTGTCGCCCCACAAGACAAATTTGGAATGGGTCCCGCGATTCTTCCAAAATGTGAATTAACATGTTGTTTTCCAACATGTAAATTCACATGTCCTTTTTCCCAAAATCTGAATTCACATTCTGGCACCTTCATACAGATTCCTAAACAATCTTCCAACATGTGAATTCACATATTCCTTTTTTCGAAATTTGAACTCACATTCTCCTTTTCCCCAAAAATGTGAATTCACCTTTTGCTTTCCCCCACAATGTGTATTCACATTTTGCCCTACGTGTCAGATTGGCTGGGCAGATGTTGGCGCTCACCTCACCGCTTTCGTTTGTTCCGACCTTTCCTTTTGCGCCCCCAGCGCACGTTGCCTGCGTCGCCTCTCCTAACCCCCCCGCCTCATTGCTTCGTTTACCCTCAAGTCTCGCGCATGCGTGCAGGCGGAGAGCTTCAACTGGTTCCCCGCCGAACACAGCAGTCGAGGATGTATCGCCCATGCATGGCCCATAGAAACACCATTGCTGGGACCATGCGCCCGACCCCCACTTTCACCCTCAAACTATGGCTGACGGTCCCGGAACGGCCCCCCGGCGGACGAAAGAAACAAAAAACCTTCCCGAACCTCGAACCTCGAACCTGCCCCCCCCCCCTTTCTGCTGGCCAGAACCAGTGCTGGGCCACCTCTCGACCCCCAGCAGGCTCCAAGCCTCGTGCCCCCCCCTCCTACTCTCTGCAGCCTCCCAGCTCGGGTGCCACGCCAGGTGGTACGCACCATCGCCCAGCCTCGGCGACGCGCGGCGGGGGGCGGCCAGTGGAAGGGGTGGCAGGAGCAAAGGCAGGGGGCGCAGGTGACAACGCAACGAGGGGGGCGTGAGCGGCCAAGAGAAGGGGGGCCCTTCTCCCTTCTCCCGCCTCCCTCCTCCTACTCCTCCTCCTCCTCCTCCTCCCCCTCCTCCTCCTCCTCCTCCTCCTCCTCCTCCTCCTCCTCCTCCTTCTTCTCCTCCTCCTCCTCCTCCTCCTCCTCCTCTCTCCTCCTGCTTCTGGACCTTCCCGCCCCTCTGGGACGGCTTGGGCAGTAGGGCGGGGATTTCTGGAAAGTGGCGCGCTCGCACGGGCCGATGGCATGCCTCGCTGACGCTACGTCTCGGCGTGGCTGACCTGCGGAGGTTCCCGGGCTGGCCTCGGAGAGCCGAAGCCGGCTCAAGTGAAGGGGCCCTGGGACACACAAATTCGCCGGCCCAACGGGCCAGAGGTGTGCTAAGATCTCCGGTAACTGGTTAACAATTCTCTAGTTCGCGCGCGCGGGGCGGCCCCTGGGGGTCCCCGGGCGGAAAGTACCCCGGCAAGGTCCTGAGAGAGTCCCGGGAGGAGTCCCCCAGAGCGCTCCAGGAGCGCTCCATGAGCGCACCAACAGGGCTCCGAGACGTCCCCGAGAGCCCCAAGAAAGGCCAAGAGGCCCCCAAGAGGCCCCCAAGATGGTACACGAGGGGTCCGACATGCCACAAGATCGCTCCAAGACGCCCAAGATAGCCCCCAGACGCCCCAAGAGGCCTCCAAGAGCACTCCCAAGAGGGCCCCCGGAGGCAAAATTCATTGTTTTTCCTTAGGTTTTTGAGAGATTTTGGAGCTTCCACCTTTTCGGCTTCCCGACGCCCCAAGACGGCCCAAGAGGCCCCCAAGATCGCCCCAAGAGGGCCCAAGAGGCCCCCAAGAGGGCCCCAAGATGGCCCAAGAGGGCTCGAAGACGGCCCAAGAAGCCTCCAAGACGGTCCAAGAGGGCCCCAAGAACGCCCCCAAAGGTGCCCCAGAGAGGGAACACGAAGCAACATTTCGAGCCCTCGGCCCTAAGAAGCCCCTACGAGGCCCCAAGAGGCCCCTAAGAGGCCCCAAGAGGACGCTCCTGGTGTGTCTCGGTCCGTGGGCCGACCTTCGCGGTCTGCTCCGGGCGGGCCGGGGCCCTCGCCCCCGCCCTGCGCGGGCCGCGGCGGAGGGCCCGCGGAGTGGGGTGACCCAGAAGGGGGTCCTCTCCTCCGCCTCCTCCTCCTCCGCCCTCCTCCTCCTCCGCCGCCGCCCCTATCCTCCTCCTCCTCCTCCTCCCTCCTCCTCCTCCTCCTCCTCCTCCTCCTCCTCCTCCTCCTCCTCCCCCTCCTCCTCCTCCTCCTCCTCCTGATCCTCCTCCTGATCCTCCTCCTCCTCCAGCTGAAACGGGGGTGGGGCAATAGATGTGGGGCAAGTCTTGGAGTCCCGAAACGGTGCGGTGACAGGCCGTGCGGTGACCTCGAAGTCCCCCAAAACCTCACCGCACGGTCCGTCACAACACGGCCTTGGGACCCCCGAGGCCCCTGTCGCCCGAGACGTCCTCGGAGGGGGACTCGAGTCCCAAAACCGCGCGGTGACCCGGAATCGCCACCGACTCGCCGCACGGTGTGGTCACCACACCGTTTGGGAGCCCCCGACAATTGTATTGCAGATGTACTGCGCCAGAGAATTGTATTGCACTGTATTGCAAGTGATGTATTGCACGCGAATCTCCAGCACTACGTCTGCGCCCCGGAATGTCTTGCACGCCCCAAGTGTGTTGCAACCCCACAGATCTATTACACCAAGTCTACTGCACCACCCCCTTGTCGCTGGACCCTCTTTTGGGGTCAACCCGAGCGGAGAGGGCGGCGCAGCGAGCGCGAGCACGACGACGACGACGACGACGACGACGACGACGGCGACGGCGACGGCGACGGCGACGGCGACGACGACGACGACGGCGACGAAGCTGGAGCGGAGGGCGCTGAACCCGCGCAGCAGGAGCGGGGCAGCCCTGCGAGGGCGGCGGTCGTGCACCGCACCGTGTTTGCCGAGGCCGGGCTGACGGCGATGCTGCTTGACTAGAGGAAAAAGAACTATGCAGAGGAAATGAACTTGACGGCGGCGCTCCCTCTTGGAGGCAGATGATGCGAGAAGCTTGGACGACGTTCCAGAGATGATGCGAGATGATGCGAGGCTTGGAAGGCGCCCAAATAAACACCACATGTAGTCGGTCAGGCTTGATGTAGAGGAAAAAGAACTATGCACATACACGTATTCTGGCCAGGCCCATCCTGAGCCCAGGATCGGTGCATACGCCCTCCTACCCTGGCCTGGAAGGCACATGCACCGATCCTGGGTCAAGGACGGGCCTTGCCAGGATCGGTGCATGTGCATAGTTCTCTTCGCCCGATTGACGGTGAAGCTGGGAGCCAAATGGCAGGACACCGCGATCCGCACGCTCCTGCACTTCCCGTCTGCGCATGGATCGAGCGAACACGACGCAGCGAATCGCAGGAGAGCGCGCGCCACGCGCTCCCGCACTACCGAACGTCGCCGTTGCCCACATCGCCGTTAGCCCGTCCACGGGGACGGGCGCCTGTCAGGCCTCGCTCCAAGTCAGACGCAGTGCGGTGCAGAGTCTGTCGGCCCCTGGGGGCCCGGCAACTGTGCACCCTGCCGCTCCTGCAGGACGAGGAGCCACGGCGCCGCGGGAGACGCCACCGCGGCACGGTGCGTGCAGCGTGCAGGTCGTCCGCGGACAGGCGGCGCGGTCCCCCTCGGCGACGGCAGCCGAGGCTCCCAGGCTTCGGAGCTCGAGCCCTTCAGCTCCGGGAACGACGGGGAGAATTCGGGCGCCCGAAGTGGATGCGGAAACAAGGGCACGATGTCCGACAGCCAATGTTGCCCAAAACCAGCAGCGGCCGCTGTTGGCAGGCGGCCTTCTGTCTCGAGTCGACGGCGGCCGCGGCGGCGCGGACGGCGAATTTTGAGCAGGAACTGTTGGTGGGCATCGTACCCGTTCTTTCCGTACCCATACCGTTCGTGCCGAGAGAAGAGGTGCCCGCCTGGTGGCGATGCCACGTCCGGCACCTCTAGCACCACCTGGGCGTCAGCCACGCCGCCTCCGCGGCGCCATGAGGTGTCGCCGCCGCCCGCCCTGGCATCCAGCAGGGCCTATGGCCCTATGGCAAGTCCCAAAGCTCCAGCGAGGGCTGGCCAGACTGCTCCCACAAGGAGTGTTGGGAGATGGCGAAGGAGGAGTCCAAGCGCACATTTCGAGGGGTGGTGGGACCTCGAGACCGCTTTCGCTACAAAGGTGCCGCCGCCGCCAGTGGACAACGGTGCGGCCCCCTCACAGGCCCGGTTGTCCTTGTGGAAGGTGACACGCACGCGCCTCGAGGAGCTGCCGAAGGGTGAGGATGAGATGCAGGGCATCATCGGTTGTTGCTGCAATCCGCCACCATGCCGCTGGGCACGGAACGGGCGTGTCCTCAGGTCCTCTGCCCAATCCCCTGAGCCTCAGCCCTCACTCCTGAGGAGCCTGAAAGGGGCTCAGAGCCTGAATTGTCAAATCTCCCGAGGCTTGGCGCGGCTTGGCGCGGCTTGTCGCTTGACTTGTTCGGAGCTAAGAGGGCCCCAACACGGGCCAAGAGGGCCCCAAGAGGCCCGAAGACAGTCCAAGAGGGCCCCGTGTCGCCGAACGATCGCTCCAAGACGCTCAAGATGGCCCCCAGACGGCCCAAGAGGCCTCCAAGACACCCCAAGAGGCCTCCAAGAGGCCTCCCAAGAGGGCCCCAAGAGAGCAAAATCATTGACTGTCCTTCAAAGTGTTTGGCGTTTTCGTCTTTGCAGCTTCCCGCCGCTCCCAGGCAGCCCTCGAGGCCCCCAAGATCGCCTTCAGACGGCCCAAGAGGCCCTCCATGAGGGCCCCAAAACAGCACCAACAGGGCCCCAAGACAGCCCAAGAGGCGCCCAAGACGGCCCAAGAGGCCCAAATGACGGCCACAAGGGGGGGCCCATATGGGGGACCCGATAGGACATTTCGAGCCCTCGGCCCCGAGGGCCCCAAGGAGGCCCCAAGAGGCCCCCAAGAGGCCCCCAAGAGACCTTCAAGAGGCTCCTAAGAGGCTCCAAAACTTCCCTCAAGAGGCCCCCCAGTGCGCTATGAAGCGACCCCAAGAAGCATCCCTGAGAACTCTGACCCACAACCCACGCACTGTGGCGGGATGGACCGAGAACAACAAGACTACCTCGCCTCGCTCCTTTTTCCACCCGCTCCCAAAATTGGTGCGCCTCGCCCGGAGAATTGCCACCCGATTTTGTCTTCCCAGGGGAGGCTCTCCGGGCTGAACTCATCAAGGTCCCAGTTGCCTGAGCATTCGCAGGCCTGGGGACCTGGTGCGGCAACTGGACCACCGAACACCGGGGGCCGAAAGGGCGAGTCCCCTGCCCACAGGACATGACATGGAGGCGCGCATCCATCAATTTTCCTCGCCAAGGCTAGAGGTACTGCTTGGCCCGGCTGCACTTCGACCAAGTACCCTAGAGATGGCAGGAGAGGCTGGCAGACTTACAACCGGAAGTGAATGCGAGGTGGCTGCCGTGCTGGCGGGGGTGGAGGCACCTCGGCAGCCACGTACCAGCCAACAGAGGAGCACGACGGCCCCAAGGAGGTGGCGCAAGTGGCGATGGAGCGGGACGACGCCCTTGCCGAGTAGCCAGTGGAGCAGATCGGCTCGGGGCCCGAGGCTCTCGACGCCGACGAGGCCGTTGATTCGCCGCGGGGCTTCGAGGGAGGCCGCAGGGGCCGCCGTGGAGAAGGCGCCGGGAGGATGCACAGGAGCAGGGGCTGCACACGGCGCTTTGAGCGGGAGGACGCCCTCCCGATGCAGCACGCCTGACACCCACGACCTCGGCGCCGGGTCTGAGTCTGACGATGGCAGCACGCTCGAGTGGCCGGGGCGGCCGTTCGAGCGGGCCGCTGGGAGCAAGCTCGACGCAGCAGTCTGGGGGGAACCTACGCACGAGGCCGGCCACAGGCTGCCGAGCATCTGCGCGTGCGTGAAGCGTGCCCGGATCGGGTCGGGCGAAAGGGGGGGATAGCAAAAAGGGGGGGGTGAAAGTCAGCTCACGCAGCTGACTTTCCCGGCGCCGGAGGCGCCCATGCATCGAGGAATGGGCCCCTCGGTGGGGCCGAAGCCAGCTGCATGCCGCAGATATCGTACCCCCCCTTTCCCAATCCCCCCCCCCCTGTCGTCCGGCCCGAGACAGGCAGGTGGTCCTCGACGTCTTCGCGCAAGCGGCTCGGAGACCAGTCGACGAGGCCACTGGGCTCTCGTCCTGGGCGGGCCGCCGCTGATGCAGCCCATTTTCGTCTTCGGCGTCGCCACTGTCGGACCTGGCTTGGAGAATGGGCTCGACTTCTGTTGTTCCCATCCTACTGAAGGACCACATCCCAGAAATAATTTCGAGCACCCGGAAAAGTGTCAAAAGAGTGTCGGAACAGTGTCAAAACACTGTCGGGCGAGTGTCTCCCAGGGCCCGACACGTGA
This sequence comes from Prorocentrum cordatum, assembly GCA_963575745.1. Classification (NCBI taxonomy): domain Eukaryota; class Dinophyceae; order Prorocentrales; family Prorocentraceae; genus Prorocentrum; species Prorocentrum cordatum. Next base: position 17,891 of record CAUYUJ010005683.1, on the reverse strand, counting down.
AAACCCTTGAGTTTCGGTACTTTTTGGGGCGCTCGAAACTCTTTCTGGTAGTCGAGGCTAAAGTAGGCTGGAGCATCATGAGGCTCGACCCTGGAACCTCCTCCCGAGGAGCGGGGCGGACGAGAGGGGCGGATAGCGGAAGGGGGGAGGTAGCGAATCGGCTGCATGCGGCCAGCTTCTCCGTGCGCCTCCTGGCGCCTGGAGCTGAGACCAGCCGCGTGTGGCGTGTTCGGCGCCCCCCCCCCTCCAAACTTAGGTGGGGCATGTCCCCCTGCAGGCGGAGTTGCCAGGAAACAAATACTCCAACAATTTTCAAAAATGATCCAAACATAATCAAAACAAATCGGTCCCCAACTATTTTTAGACTGTGCTTGAATACTCCTCCTATAGAGGGACACGCCCCCGACTGAAGGGTAGCGAATCGGCTGCATGCGGCTAGCTTCTCCGTACGCCTCCAGGCGCCTGGAGCTGAGACCGGCCGCCTGCAGCATGTTCGGCGAACCCCCCTCCAAACACCCCCCCCTTCGACCGACCCGACCGGGGCCTCGATCCTCGGACTTGCCGTCGCTCGGACGTCCATTTCCCGTGCATTTTTCGGTTTCGTGCGTGTCTTTTTTGCTCGATGGTCCAGGGTGGTCCTCGATGGTCCTCGCCGAGAAAAAATGCACACGTCCGAGCGATGCCAAGCGATCAGCGAGGCCCGCTCCTCGAGCCTCGACCCCCGGTGCTCGAGCCTCGGCCCGCGCCCCTCGACCCTCGACCGACCCGACGGGAGCCTCGATCCTCCAGCCGCGGTGCTCGACCCCAGACCCCCGATCCCCGATCCGCCACCCGCGCCCCTCGACCCTCGACCCTCGAGCTCCGATCCTCGAGCATCGAGCACTCTGGCCCTCGAGGCTCGACCCTCGACCGTCGGCCTCGGCCCTCGATCGCCCTTCCCTGAGAGGCAACGTCTGGGGGGAGTCGGCTCAGGGGGGGGGGGGCCTCTGCGCGGCATCGGCGATGCATCGCGGATGGATCGGCGACGGGCTCCCGATCAGCGAAGCCGAGCGCTCCTGGGCAGCCGGGGCCGTCGGGCCCCCGTCGGCGCTCGGCAGGCGACTGGGGGTCGATGCATCGCCCCCCTCGAATTGGGGGGCAACGACAGGGGGGGGGGACCTGGCACAAGGGGGGATGCATCGACCCGGCATCGACGATGCATCGCTGATAGATCAGCGATAGGCCCCCGATGGTGAATCCGCACCCTCCTGGGCGGGCTGGGGCTATCAGACCCCCATCGGCGATCAGTGGGCGAGTGGGGGGTCGATGCATCCCCCCCTTGTGCCCATCCCCCCCCCCTGTCGCTGCCCCCGACTGCAGCAAACCTCAGCCCTCAAAAAGCTCTCGGGCCATGGCTCGGAGGAGGCCTGGTTTCGGCAGGAAGCGATCCCTGGGAGGTGGGGGAGAGCAGGAGGGGCGGAGCGAGCAGGAGGGGGGGGAAGGAGGGGAGTAGGAGCAGAGTCGGCTGCACGCAGGAGTGACCCTAGGCTTAAGTCGGGCCTGTCCCCCTACAGGGGGATTTTCGACGAAGAAAAAAATACCCCCAACATAATCAAAAAATAGTTCAAAGATAGTCTGGGGCTACTTTTGCATTTTTTATTTGTCGTCGAAAACCCCCCCTGTAGGGGGACACGCCCGACTTGACCCTGGGCAAGAGTGACCCTTTGGTGCGCGACTTTCGGGGGGCGCGGGGGGGCCGAAGCGGAGCGCGCAGGCCGCTGCTGGCGCATCGCGCTCGGGCACCTGGGGACCCCAGCGTCCCCTGGGCCGCAGCTGACGGGGGGGAATACAGGGCAGTTTTTAATACATGGGATTTTCAAAAATATAGGATGTGTGATACTTGACTAACCTATGAATAAACGTATGCATGATCTCCCCGTTGTTTTTGTTAAACTAAATCCCTGCACGCGGAGCATGTATTAAAAAAAGGCACTGTTCATGGGAGGGCAGCGAGGGCCACAGGAACGGGGCCCTGCAGGGAGCCTACAAGGGCTCCCTGGGACCCAGAAGGGAGCCTTGAGGGCCCGAAGAGGGCACCTGTCTTCCCCCCAGCTATCGCCCCTCATTCACTCGCGGCCACAATAAAAGAAAAAGCGCCATAAACATAAACTTTCGGCGCTCCGCGTGGATTTCTTGGATCCGCGCCGACATCTCCCTGGCGCGCGGAGCGCGCCAGGGGCCGCGCCAGAGACGCGCGGAACGCCGAACTCCCTGGCGCGCGGAGCGCGCGCTCCCAGGCGCCGATCCAAGAGACCCGCGCGGAGCGCCGAAAGTTTCTATGCTTCTGGCGTTCTTCTTTCTTCTTCGACACCGATTCGCGCCCAGAGTGCCCGCACCACAGGTCGCTCCGGCGACGGGTCACCTTGCCGTCGCTCGGACGTCCATTCCCTGTGTTTTTTGTCGGTTCCGTGCGTGGCTTTTTCGCTAAATGATCAAGGATGCTCCTCGATGGCCCTCGCCGAGAAAAAAATGCACACGTCCGAGCGATGCCAAGTCACTCCATGCGTGCAGTCCACGGATCCCCCCCCGCGGGGGCGGCGGCCGCGGGCGCGCCGCGCGCTCTCGCACAGCGGCGCCCCCGCGAGCGACCGCAGGTCGAAGACGCGCACGCGCTCGTCGTAGCTGCCTCTGCGGGGGGCGCGCCCGGCAGCGGGTGGGGGGTCGCCGATGCCCGCTGCCGCGGCGGCCCCGCGGCGGGGCGCTGCGCCAGGAAGGGGCCCAGGGAGACGCAGAGAAGTCGACGCCGAGTCCACGACGTCCGACGCTCTCTTGCGCGTGGCCCCGAGGCTCCTCTTCACCCCTCAGTGTGTCCCGCAGTGCCCCACATACGCTCATGGAAAAAAAAAAAAAAAACGCTTGCGTGTGCCGGTGCCCCCGACTCTGGCGGCCTCCCTCGGAGGGCTGCGTCGCATCTTCGAGGCAGCGGCGATGCGTCGGCGCTGCAGCGGCAACGGCGGCGTGGAGGCGATCGGGATCCACGTCGAGCCGCAGCGCCAACGCCTCGGCGAGGCGGCGCGGCCCTCCGAACCCCTCTGAGCTGACCTCACCCGCGGGCGCCCGCGGGGAGGAAGCCGATACCGCGGCGGCACCCGCGGCGGGGCGCGGCTGACATCCGCCAACGTGCCCAAAAACAGATTCAACACATACTCAAAATGGTCAAAAGATCGTCCCCGGGCTATGCTTTACCTGGTGTTGAACATTCCTCCTGTAGAGGGACACGCCCGACTGCAAGCGAGGGGGAAGGAGGCCTCCTGAGAGTTGGCAGGGGGCTATTTTCGGCGGCGCGCAAGCATGGATTAGCGATCCATGGATATGGCGCGCGGTCGCCAAATCCATGGATCGGGGGAGGTGCCCTCCCCAAAATGCGGCGGGTGCCGCCTCGCTCGGCGGCGGAAATCCGCGATTTCCCATGGAAACGAACCCGTCGCTAATACACGCCCCCCTTAATCCATGTTTGCGATCGCCTGATTGTGGCACGAAGTGGAGTGCTCTGAGGTCCTTTGCCTGACACAAAGGACCCCGACCCCGATTTCCACAGTAAATCGCGCCCGATTGGCGGAGCGCCGCTCCGCGAATTGGCCTCAAAGCGTGCACGCCGACTCCCGGAGTGTTCCGCGTCGGATTAGCGGAGCGCCGCTTCACTAATTGGCCTCGAAGCATGCGCGCCGATTCCTGGGATGCATCGCGTCGGACTTGCGGAGCGCAGCTCTGCTAAGTGGCCTCAAAGCATGCGATTCGCAGAATGCTCAGCGTCGGATTAGCGGAGCGCCGCTCAATTAATTGACCTCCAAACAAGGTCGCCGATTCCTGGAGTGCTCCGATTCGGACTAGCGGAGCGCCGCTCGGCGAATCCGCCTCAAAGCATGCGATTATGGGAGTGCTTCGCGTCGGATGATCGGAGCGCCGCTCCGCGAATTGGCCTCAAACCATGCGCGCCGAACCGGCGATTCCCGGAGCGCTTCACGAGAGATTCGCCTGACGCCGCACCGCTAGTTGGCCTCAAAGCATGGGAGTCGACATTGCTTGCGACGCATCTGCCTCCAAGAGTCCCCCTGGAGGCCCCCCACGATGTCCCAACGAACATCCACGAGGCCTCGCCCCCAAGAGGGCCAATAAGGCCCTGAAGTCCAAAAGTGGCCCCAAGAGGCCCCAAAACGGCCTCCAAGACGCAGGCCTCCCACGAGATCCCAGCGAACATCCAGCAGGCTTTAGACCCACAACCCAGACACGCTGGCGGTACGTATGGGCCGAGGGCCATTAGATAAGAGGGATGACAGCCCACCCTCATGATGAGCACCCTTAACAGCGAAGCCTTTTCTACTCGAGCTGAATACCTACTCCTGAGATTGGCAAGGACGAAGGTGATGACAATATTAGGGATGCGCCCTCAGAAACCGAGGGAATCCTGAAGGTCGGCATCGAGATGAGGCGATGCCAATCTTGGGGGAAGGGGATATGTTGTGAAGGCTGAGGACGTCAGCAAACGCACCGAGGGAAGGAGCCGAAAAGGTAGGGTCCGCGTGATTCGTAAGCGCCCAGGGCTGCTTGGTAAGCGACAGCTCTTGGTGGCGGGGTGTGTTTCCTCCCTCGACCGCTGGACTCGGGGGGGGGAACAGGATCGAGGATCCGAGACCGAGGATGCTGGCTTCTGCGCGTGTGGGCCGGATGCTGTAACTCCGGGGAGCTTCGGGTCGGCACGGCTGGAACCCACCGCAGGCGTGGTCATCGCCACGGCGGCACTCCTCGAGCTTCTTAATTCACGAGGTCTACGGGGGGTCCACGGGGACGATGTCGGGGGCGTGGCACCACGGGCCTTCGAGGGCGGGGAGGTCGAGGTTCCGGGATCGAGGGGCGAGGCCCTTCGACGTGTTGGGGGGGGGAGAATCTGGAGGAAAAAAACAAATTATCCCAGAGCGACCCTACCTAGGAGTTGGAGCACCGAGGAGAGCAATATTAGCAGTAACGGTAAACGCCGTCTTCCTCCTGCTCCTCATCGTCGCAGTTGTAGCTATGCTGTGCTATGCTGCGCTATGCTATGCTAGAATATGCTATGCTGCGCTATGCTATGCTATGCTATGCTGCGCTATGCTATGTTATAGTATGATATGTTATGGTATGCTATGTTATGCTATGATATGCTATGATATGCTATGATGTGCTGCGCTGTGCTACGCTAAGCTAAGCTATGATATGATATGCTATGTTATACTGCGCTATGATGTGATATGATATGCTATGATATGCCATGCTATGCTATGCTATGCTATGATATGCTGCGCTATGCTATGCTATGATATATTATGATATGATATGATATGCTATGCTATGATATGCGAATGTTAATGCTGCGAT
>CAUYUJ010005683.1:0-10000 GCA_963575745.1 Prorocentrum cordatum | reverse complement strand
GGGCGGGCCGCAGGACTCACCGCAAGAGTTCGCAGAAAAGCGGGCAGCGGGCGGGTTGCACGGCGGGATCATTCAGCATCGCATCGGGAAATCCGATCGAATCGTGTTGTGTGTGTGGTCTGTGCGTCCCCCTGATCTCAGTCACCCTCTGCACAACCGCCGAGGCAAAAATGAGTGTGTGTGCGTGCGTGTGTGCGAGAGTGTGATTGTGAGTGGCAATGAGAGTGTGAGTGTGAGCGGGAGTGTGAGTGTGAGTGTGAGTTTGAATGTGAGTGTGAGCGTGCGTGAGTGCGTGAGTGCGTGAGTGCGTGGGTGCGTGGGTGCGTGAGTGCGTGAGTGCGTGAGTGCGTGACTGCGTGACTGCGTGAGTGCGTGAGTGCGTGATTGCGTGAGCGCGTGAGGGCGTGAGGGCGTGAGTGTGTGAATGTGCGTGAGTGTGTGAGTGTGAGTGTGAACGCGTGAGCGCGCGAGCGCGCGAGCGCGCGAGCGCGTGAGCGCGTGAGCGCGTGAGCGTGTGAGCGCGTGTGCGCGTGAGCGTGTGAGCGCGTGTGCGTGTGAGCGTGTTTGCGTGTGTGCGTGTGTGCGTATGTGCATGTGTGTGCGTCTGTGCGTGTGCGCGTGTGTGCGTATGTGTGTCTGTGTGTGCGTGTGTGCGTGTGTGCGTGTGTGCGTGTGTGCGTGTGTGCATGTGCGCGTGTGTGCGTGTGCGCGTGTGCGCGTGTGCGCGTGTGCGCGTGTGCGCGGGTGCGCGTGTGCGCGGGTGCGCGGGTGCGCGGGTGCGCGGGTGCGCGGGTGCGCGTGTGCGCGTGCGCGCGTGCGCGTGTGCGCATGTGCGCGTGTGCGTGTGCGCGTGTGCGCGTGTGCCCGCGTGTGCGTGTGTGCGTGTGTGTGCGCGTGTGCGCGTGTGCGCGTGTGCGTGTGCGCGCGTCTGCGCGACTGCGCGTCTGCGCGTCTACGCGTGTGCGCGTGTGCGCGCGTGCGCGTGTGAGGTGTGCGCGTGTGCGCGCGTGCGCGTATAAGCGTGTGCGCGTGTGCGCGTGTGCGCGTGTGCGCGTGTGTGCGTGTGCGTGTGCGTGTGAGTGCGCGTGTGCGTGTGCGTGCGCGTGTGCGTGTGCGTGTGAGTGCGCGTGTGCGTGTGCGTGCGCGTGTGCGCGTGTGCGTGTTTGCGCGTGTGCGCGTGTGCGCTTGCTCGTATCCTCGTGAGCTCGTGTGCGTGTGCGTGTGCGTGTGCGTGCGCGTGCGCGTGTGCGTGTACGTGTACGTGTGCGTGTGCGTGCGCGCGTGCGTGTGCGCGTACGCGTGCGCGTGCGCGTGCGCGTGCACGTGCGCGTGCTCGTGTGCGTGGGCGTACACCCGCGTGCGCGTGCGTGTGCGTGTGCGCGTGTCACGTGCGCGTGTGCGTGCGCGTGTGCGTGTGTGCGTGTGCGTGTGCGTGTGCGTGTGCACGTGTGCGTGTGCGTGTGCGTGTGCGTGTGCGTGTGCGTGTGCGTGTGCGTGTGCGTGTGCGTGTGCGTGTGCGCGTGTGCGTGTGCGCGTGCGTGTGCGTGTGCGTGTGCGTGTGCGTGTGCGTGTGCGTGTGCGTGTGCGTGTGCGTGTGCGTGTGCGTGTGCGTGTGCGTGTGCGCGTGCGCGCGTGCGCGTGCGCGTGCGCGTGCGCGTGCGCGTGCGCGTGCGCGTGCGCGTGCGCGTGCGCGTGCGCGTGCGCGTGCGCGTGCGCGTGCGCGTGCGTGTGCGTGTGCGTGTGCGTGTGCGTGTGCGTGTGCGTGTGCGTGTGCGTGTGCGTGTGCGTGTGCGTGTGCGTGTGCGTGTGTGCGTGTGCGTGTGCGTGTGCGGTGCGCGTGCGTGTGTGCGTGTGCGTGTGCGTGTGCGCGTGTGCGTGTGCGTGTGCGTGTGCGTGTGCGCGCGTGTGCGCGCGTGCGCGTGCGCGTGTGCGCGTGTGCGCACGCGTGCGCGTGCGCGGGCGCGTGCGCGTGTGCGTGTGCGTGTGCGTGTGCGTGCGCGTGTGCATGTGCGTGTGCATGTGCGTGTGCGTGTGCGTGCGCGTGTGAGCGTGTGTGTGCGTGTGCGCGTGCGCGTGTGCGTGTGCGTGTGCGTGTGCGTGCGTGCGCTTGCGCATGTGCGTGTGTGTGTGTGTGTGTGTGTGTGTCGGATCGGGCTGCATCGGCACAGAGTCGAAATCGAATCGCCCCGAATCGGCCACGCCAGGAAGCACCACAAAACACCGTGCAAACATCGGGCCGCATCGGATCGCAGGAGCAGGGGCATCGCTTCGCATCGGGCCGACCAGAATCGATATGGATCGGATCGATCGGATTAAAATGGACCCTGCAGGGCGGGTCGCGGGGACACAATAAAACCAACAATGACGATCATCTTCAGAACGCTTACACTTTCGCCTGCGTCTCACCCAACATGTGCCCGAAAACCTTGATTCCCGTCCTTTTCTAAACCCCTGTCACGGGGTCTCACCCGTTGCGGTCAAGTCATTGACGTGAACCCTAGAACAAGAAACAGGGAGGAGGGAACAGCGAGGGAGGAGGAAGGAAGGGAGGAAGGGAAAAGGAAGAGAGATCAGGGAAGAACGAGTGGGAAGGATGAAGTAGGAAAGAATAAAAGGCGAAGAGGGAGCCCAGAGAGCCCGAACCAAAAAACTGAAGCCGAGATCGGAGGAAAGAGCGCCGACATTGAAAAAAGCTTACCAGGACCAGGAGGGTCCACGGCAACCCAGCCTCTGGACCGCCTCCTCGGGTCCATCGTGCCCAGTGACCCCAGGCCGTGACCAGCCGCGGCGACGAGAACCTCCAGAAGCACCAAGCAACCTCCGGCTCGAAGAGACGTCCACATCGTCGTCGACGGCGCCGCAGGCAGCATGGCGCGTCGCTCCACGATGCTCCACGGCATCCGAAGGTCTCCAGAGGGCCAAGGATGCCCCCGGAGGTCCCCGGAAGTCCCCAACTCCACGCCGTTGCCGACATCGCCTCCGGGTGGGGCTCCCCGTGGGGCTACGGCACGCGCGCGGGGACCCCGCCGAAGTGGGCTGGGGGCGGGGGGGGCCTCGTGCCTCTGCGCCCCAGTGAGGCGGTAGGTGGGGCGACCGCGCGAAGTTGAGCAGGGACCGACCGTCCCAGCATTTCTGTAGCCAGTTCTTAGAACCCAAAAATGCTCTAAGAACAAAAACAATATTCTCAGAACATAAGCGCGATGTGATAAAGCAAAACAGACTCCGCCAGAAATGTTCTAAGAACACTTCGTGGAAACCACGAAAGGTTCTTAGAACATTGCTCGGTAGGGCTATAGGCGAGCCAAGACGCTTCGCCACTGCTTGACGAAGGGCACGCGGGGGGGGGGGGGGGCGGGGGAGCCCCGCGCGCGCCTGCGCCCACGGCAACCGCACGCGGAGGCCCCGGCAGGGCCACGGGAGGCGCCAGGGGTTGCGCCGCCGAGGGCCGAGGGGGCCCCGTGCGCCTGCGCCGGCCGAGACCGCAGGCGGAGCTCCCTGCGGGCCACCGAGACTGAAGAGGCCCTGGGGACACAAATAAGTAAACACAAATAGCAGGATTTCCCATACTGTTCCATATTTTCTGGGTTTGTGTCTCCCACCCCCCACTTCCCATATTTTCCTACATTTTCTGTGGAATCGACGATGAATTGTGTCTGTGTGTTTGTTCCCCTCCTGAGAAGCGTAGGATTAGGTCGGGCCTGCCCCCCTACAGGGGGGTTTTGGAAGAAGAATGGAGGAAATAGTCAAAATATACTCCACACATGCTCCAGAAGAGCCTGAAAGGCATCCCCGGACTACTCTCGAAACTACTCCTGGATCTTCCTCCTCCAGAGGGACAGGCCCGACTTGCACGTGGGGGTGGTGCGCCAGAGGGGGCGGGGGGGACCCCATGCGCCCGCGCCCGCCGAGACCGCGGGTGGAGCCTCCAACATGAGGCCACGAAGCGCGCGACAGGTGCGCCGCAGCGGGCGGGGGGACCCCGTGCGCCCGCTCGGACCGCAGGCGGGGCGCGAGCCTGCTTTTCAAAAAGGTACTGCAGCCGGTGGCGAGGCGAGAGCGTCGGAGCGGATGCAGGGTGCCCAGCAATAGCAGTGCGTCAAGACTTGTTGAGTGCAAGAGGGACTAGGGAAGCCTCAGGGCCTGTGGGAAGCTGGAGTAAAAGCGGAGGCTGCATCGCGCGGGCGCGTCGTTGTCAACAGGGGGGGCGTCTGCGACGCCGAGGCGGGAGCGCCGGTCCTGAATAACAAAACATCGAAGGGGAGCGCCCGTGTTGTTGGAGAGCCGGCTTCCGGGGCCGAGCAAGAGCCCGTCCCGAGTAGAAGGAAAGGAGGAAGAATCGAGCGGGAGAGTTGTTGCTGTTGTTGCTGCTGCTGTTGTTGGTGGTGGTGGTGGTGTGATTGTTGGTATTATTGTTGCTGCTGGGGGGGGCGGTTCGGCGCAACCCCCAAACGCCTGAGCGTGAGCCCAGTTTTCAAAGGAGATGCAGCCGGCGCCGAGGCGAGAACGCCAGAGCGGATGTAGGATGTCCAACAGTAGCAACTGATTAATGATGAAGGTTCAATCATTATGAGACTGTTCGCTCTTTTCTGTTCGCCTGCCATTCAACGCGTAGATTCCAAGCCCTCGATGCCCGCCATCTTCGTCTTCGATCGTACCCACCTTGGGGATAAATCTTTCCTACCTGCCGCGTGTAATGGCGCATCCATTGAAAGAGGGGAAGGAATAAAGGACGGAAGAGACAAGGGGGAGGGAGAATGATGGTGCACGAGAGAGACTTGCAGGAGAAGGTTTAGAAGCAGGAGTGCAAGGGGCAGAACCAGACGGGCAGGTCGGACGAGCGGGTCCCAACGGGCAAGTCAGGCGGGCGGGCCCAGACGGCTGGGTCGAGCGGGCGTGTCGCTGAAGCGTTAATCCAACATGACTCGCGGGGAAAGTATCGAGCAGCATCGCGATTCCCAAGGGCATCGTGAGGAAATCCAAAGCGAGAGCGTGATTTCAGAGTCTTGGGGGCACGGCGCCACGATTCCTTAAATTATAAGGAGTTCCCGCGCGAGAGCGTCCATTTGACAAAAATTCAGGAAGTATCAGGCGGGAGCCGTTGTTGTTGTAAACCGGGGAACAGGGGCACAGTTTGAGGACCAATGCTCTCACGAAGAGAAAAGCGGGTACGAGCCCCGGAAGGAGCACTTAATTGAAAAACACAGGAGGAGCACAGGAGTGGGGATCAGCAGTGCCCATTCTTTGAACATGAGAATTCAAAAATCACTTCGCTCCGATCTGCTCGCGCGCCATGCAACACGTAACTCCCAAACCCTCGGTAACCGCCCTCTACGTCTTCGATCGTGCCCTCTGGAGGGTATGTATATCTTCCTTACCTGGTACGTGTACGTGTGTGTAGCGCAGCCCCTTAAACAGGGAAGAGAGGACGGATGTAAGGGGGAGGGAGAAGGATGGAGCACAAGAGAGAGAGAGAGATTAGCAGGAAAGAGGCTAGGAGCAGAAAACAAATGGCAGAACCGGACGGGCAGATCGGGCGGGTAGACCCTAACGGGCGGGTCGGGAAGGCATGCCCAGGCGGCCAGGTCCAGCAGGCGGGCTGCTGAAGCGTGAGTCCTACATGAATCGCGAGGAAGTCTCGAGCGATAGCACAATTCCCAAGAAAATCGTGCGAAAGGCCAAAAGCGAGCGTGATTCCTGAGTGTCGAGGGCGCGGCGCCTGAATAAGCTGTGAAGACGTCCCACGCGAGAGCGCATTCATGTGAGAAAGTCCCGCGGTGGAGCGTCGATTTGACATAACTTGTGAGGACGTATCAGGCGGGAGCCGCTGCTGTTGCAAACCGGGGGCCAGGGGCTTAGATGTTCTTAAAAACGCTAGGGGCGTCTTTTGTCGTTCTCAACATCGACGTGTTCTTCCCGTTTTCGTTCTCGTTTTCTTTCCGTTTTGCAAATGTGGGCAACCGTTTTCTGTCAGTTTCAAGATCCGTCTCTTATTTGTTTTCAATGTCCGCTTTTTCCGTTTTTAGACCTGGAACCGGGGTGCGCCTTGCCGCGCCGGTTTTATTTGTTTTCGTTACGTTTTCAATGCGTTTTCAGCTTCCCCACAAACGCTGGTCACGTTTGGGCCATTTCGCCCTCCGTGTTGGCACTCCGTTTTCTTCTCGTTTTTAGCTCGAGCACGACGTTTTCAATTCGTTTTGGGCTACCGTTTTGTTTCCGTTTTCGTTGGTCGCAACCCCAAAATTGGAAAACGGAGGAAAAAAGAAACAACAACAAAAAACAAAAACAACAACAACAAAAAACGCCCCCAGCGCTTAAGAACAACTAAGGCCAGGGGCACAGTTTGAGGACCGAGACGCTCCCTCGTAGAGAGCCGAGTGCGAGCCCCGAGAGGAGCACTCTAATCGAAGAGGGGAGATCAACCACAGTTATTCCTTAGAAATGAACATTCATTGACTAGAGGCCTCCTGGATGGGATCCGAGCGAATGGGGTCGGAGGATCGCGCCGCATCGGCGATGCATCGACGATGCATCGACGATGCCTCGGCGACGTCGGCGGTGCATCGGCGACGCTGGTGCATCGGCAACGCCGGCGTGGAGAAGATCGAGCTCCACATCGAGCCGCATCGCCGATGCATCGGCGATGCGGCGCGATCCTCCGACCCCATCTACAATCGACCCGTATCGTAATGATGCACGGTAAGGATGCAAGGGTCTTGGAGGGCCATGCTACCGCTTTTCGAACGAGAACGGCCAGCGAAGGTCGCCAAGGACGGGCCGAAGGGGCAAGGAGGAAAGGGCACTCCTGGGAAGGATGCCCGTCACTATCGGACCCGGCGAAAGGGAGGGATAGCAAAGGGGGGGATTGAGAATCAGCTCGCGTAGCTGATTTTCCTTGCGCCTCCCGGCGCCCGACGCGGCCATGCATCGAGAAATGGGCCCCTCGGTGGGACCGAAACCCGCTGCATGCAGCAAACTTCGTAACCCCCCTTTCCAAATTCCCCCCTTTCGTCCGGCCCGACACTACCGTGCGGGTGGACCGCGCTCGCACCCCAGCTGGACAAGCCCAGAGATAGGGGGGCACATGCGAACCCTACCCCTACCCCCCATGATTTCAAAGGGGGAGGGTGGGTTTCACTTCGCTCGGGAGCTCCCGAGTGAGGTGAACCCCACCCTGCCCCTCAGAAATCGTGGGGGGCAGGGGTAGGGTTCGCATGTGGCACCCTAAGATAAGCCAAAAAAGGGCGGGGCGGCCTCGTGCGACCTGCGGTTCGAGAGCGCGGGCGGCGCGTCCGCGGGCGCGCGCAGATCCCAGCCGAGCAGCAGGCCGTCGTCCGCGCCGGTGAGCACGAGGTGCGGCCGGGCGCCAGAGACCTCCGCACGCGGCCGCGCGGCGGGGCTCCCGGCGAGCGCAGATGGGAGGGCGAGGAGCCAGCAGGGGAGGAGGCGAGGAGGAGGAGGGGGAGGAGGAGGAGGAGTTTTTTGCAATGCGCGGCAGCCAGGCGCACACCCTATTCGCGAGAGCAAAAAGGCCGGGCGACAGGCTGGCAAACAAAACCTGCGGGCTAAACACCCGCCGAGGGCCACTCGCGGACCCCAGGCCTGGGAGGGAGGCCCTTGCGCAGCCGCATCAGGGCAGTCAGCTGCGCCTTAGTCAGCGCGAGGGGTCCGTACCTCGCCGCCTCGCACTCCTCCAGAAGAAGCGAGGGCCTGGAGTCCGCGTAGCGCCCGCAGGTGCTGCAGAACGTGATGGCGCCCTTGCGCCACAAAAAGTGAGAGGCATGCGGCACATGTCCAGCGATGCCAGTGCCAGGAGGCAGACGAGATGGGGGATCAGGCATCCCCAGAGACCGAAAGAGTTGCTCGTCGATGGGCGGCAGCCCCTCGTACGAGCGCGGCAGCCTGACGCAGACCCGAGGCGCGGGAGAAGTGTCCTCCGCCTCTGGCTCTGCCGCAGGCTCGAGAGACAACACACCGTCCCCCCCCCCGTCCTCGACCGCCCCGTCCCCTTCCCTCAGCTGGCCTCGCTGCTGCAGCTCCACGCGGCAGGGAGGCGAGCAAGGCGACGGCCGCAGGGCCGAGCACGATGAACGCAGGAGGTGGAGGGCGCGGCTCTGAGTGCGCCTGACCGATCGGCCACAGCTCTTGCAGCACCAGCCGAAAGCGGTCGGCACAAAGGCATGCTGGGAACGAGCCGCGAAGCCAGAAAGCAGCTCCTCCCTCCTCTGAGCCCTAGAAACCTTCGGTTTGATAACCTCACGGCCAGGGCTCTTGGGGGCGGAGGCGGCGGCAGCACAGAGCGTAGCATTGCGGAGCAGGATGGCCTCGGCCTGCTCCACCAAGTCCAAAGCGCGACGCGCTACATCAGGATCAAGCTGGGCCTCCTCAGACCGCTCCTCGGCGAGCCCGTCGGCCACTGCATTGAGAAAGATAGCCTCGGGCAGCACAGTGTGGCCTAGACGCGCAAACTTCGCGGGGTCCTCAGCTAGATGCGAGGGCACGTGCAGGAGCGCGAAGCGGCCCACGCGGACGTCAAGCAGCGAAAAAAGATCGTGCCAGAGGTCCGCGTGCTCGAGCTTGTAGCAGTGGCGGCGTCCGCGTGCTATCGCATTCACGTGATTCACGTGGTCGGAATACAGCTTGAAATCGGCAGCAGGGTGGACGGCCCTGACGCACTCCACAATGGCCAGGAGCTCAGCACGAGGCACCGTTTGCACAGGGCCGTCCACCAAGCCCGTGCAGCCAGAATCCCAGTCCAGACCCTGGCCGTCGCCAAGGCGGGCAAAGCTCCACGCCACGCGCCGTAGCAAGGGCTGAGATGACCAGGCTCCACCTGCACCGTCGGTGGCGTAGATCCCCCCTGGCAGCGCCCCGACGCCGCATCGCAGCCACCGATGGCCACGCTCGTCGGGGGGAGGCGGGATGTTCAGCCAGGCAAGGGGCACAAGCCCGCGGCACCAGAAGACAGGGGCGCTGTCGATCTCCTCCAACGCCTGACTGCGAAGATGGTTGGAGGAGACCACGGCCTCTGGAGGGGGAGGCACACCGACCGAGAGCGCCCAGTCCCTCTCCATGAAGTTGCACATGCATTCCCAGAAACGATGACGGCTGGATTCACGGGAGCGATGGCAGCGCTGGCACAGGTCGTCCGTGCGGTAGCCTGCCTGGTGACGACGCTCCTCCGTCCAGTATCCTCCGCAGGCGACTAGGCGAGCGAGGCTGGCAAGACTGTGCTGGGACTCCTTCTCCAGCCGTTCCGCCAGTGCAGGCACATGCTGCCACCAAACGCCACCCTCCGCCCCACCCCCGTCAAGATGCTTGGCCGCCTGTCGCCAAGCCGCATTCTCAGCGGTCTGCTCCAGAGCCGCGAGGAGGCTGGTGACGGGGGCGACGGAGGTGACGAAGAGCTCCCACTCCTGCCCGTCTGGCTCGACCAACTTGAACAGGGACGGGCACTGCCAGCCAGCTGCAATGACAGAGGCCTGAAAGGCTGAGAGCGGGCCGCGCACGAAGTTCCAGCCACGCGCCACCCGCTTCAGGGACGCGTCCCATCCTCGCTGGACCTTCGCAGCGAGGCCGTCCTCTCCAAGGACTCGAGAGTAAAAAGCTTCTGCGATGTGCCGCAGGTACCAGATGGGCGGGTCGCGCCGCGCCCCAAAACTGATGCGAATGGCCACAGTAGCGCACGTGCCGCGCTGAGGGCACTTGCTGGCGAGCCTCGCCTGACCACGCAGCTGCTTCAGCATGGTCGGCGCCAGCCCGTGCACCTCGGGCGCCCACACCGACTTCGGCAGGGCATTGGAGACGAAGAGGCGCGAGGCTCGCGGCGCTGACCTGACCAGACCCGAGATCTTGAGGGCGGCGCGCCTGCCCTTCATGAAACGCTTCTTGCGCACCTTCACAGAACGCGAGGCACCGAAAGATGTGTCGTGGCCGAGGTCGCGGGCAACACGAACAGTCCTGAGGCCACCAGCCCCGACCTCGGCCGCTGACGCCCACGCGG
>CAUYUJ010005682.1:42500-59465 GCA_963575745.1 Prorocentrum cordatum | reverse complement strand
GGAGGAGGAAGAGGAGGAGGCCTCTGGAGGGGCCCCGGACAGCCTAAGCGGACTCCTGGACGGCCCTGGGCGTCCCCTGCGACGGCCCCAAGGTACGTCCCAGAGGGCCGCTTGGGCCCCGGAAGAGCTCCAGGAGGGCCCAAGCCAGCCCCCAGGGACTGCCCAGACTGCCCCACGGGAGCCCAGGACAGCCCCAAGATGGCCTAGATGAGGTCCACGAGGGCTCCTCTCGATAAATTGAGACGAGAAGGTGACACATGTGACGGGTCTCCTATGATAATTCCTCATCGTCGTCGTCATCATTATCACCACAACCATCACCCCCACCCCCACCGTCATCATCATCATCATCATCATCATCATCATCATCATCATCATCATCATCATCATCAGCACCATCACCATCAGCATCAGCATCAGCATCAGCATCAGCATCATCATCACCATCATCATCGGCATCGTCATCGTCATCATCATCATCACCATCATCATCATGATGAGTATCATCGGCATCATCAGCATCAGCATCATCATCAGCACCATCACCATTATCATTATCATCATCAACGCTCAGCATCATCATCATCATCAGCATCATCATCATCATCATCGTCAGCATCAGCATCATCATCAACATCAGCATCATCATCAGCATCATCATGTCAACCATAAGCGTCATCATCGTCATCATTATCATCATGATCATCAGCATGATCATCATCAACATCACCAGCATAACCATCATCATCAGCATCAGCAGCAACATCATCATCACCACCATCACCACCACCATCGCCATCACCATCACTATCACCATCATCATCACCGTGACCATGACCATGACCATGACCATGACCATCATCATCAACATCATCCAACCTCAGCATCACCAGCATCATCAGCATCATCAGCATCATTGTCATTGCCATCATCATCATCATCAGCAGCATCATCATCATCATCATCAGTATCATCCTCATCATTTTCATAATCATCATCACCATCATCATCAGCATCATCACCACTATCATTATCATCATCATCAGCATCAGCATCAGCATCATCGTCAGCATCAGCATCAGCATCAGCATCATCATCAGCATCAGCATCACCATCAGCACCAGCATCAGCATCAGCACCAGCATCAGCACCAGCACCAGCATCAGCACCAACACCATCGTCACCACCACCGACACCATCACCATCATCATCACCATCATCAGCATCAGTATGATAACCATATTTAAATCATCATCGCCATCATCATTATCACCATCATCAGGATCATCATCGACATCACCAGCATAATCATCACCATCACCATCAGCATCAGCACCAGCATCAGCATCAACACCATCAACACCACCATCGCCATCACTATCACCATCATCATAATCACAGTGACCATGCCCATGACCATGACCATTACCAACACCATCACCATCATCATCATCATCAACATCAACATCACCCAACCTCATCATCACCAGCATCATCAGCACCATCATCAGAACCATCAATACTGTCATCAGCATCTTCATTATCATATTCATCCTTCAGCATCAGCATCATCAGCATCGTCATCATCACCATCATCATCACCATCACCATCATCACCATCACCATCACCGCATCATCGTCATCATCATCAGCTCAATAATAAAAAATACGAATAAGCATACTCGAAGAATGAAAAGAATAATCATTATCATCATCAGCATGATCAATTTCATCATACTCATCATCAGCAGCAGCATCGTCGTCATCATCACTAACACCATTAACGCCACCACCACTACCACTACCACCACCACCATCACCACCACCATCATCAGCAGCACCATCACCATCACCATCATCATCATCAGCATCATCATCATCATCATCGTCAGCATCATCATCAGCATCAGCCTCAGCATGAGCATCAGCATCGTTATCCTCATCCTCATCCTCATCATCACCATTAACATCATCTCCATCAGCACCAGCACCAGTATCAGCATCATCATCATCATCAGCAGCATCATCACCACCACCATCATCACCCTCATCCTCATCCTCATCCTCATTCTCATCCTCACCCTCATCAACATCAACATCAACATCATCATCATCATCATCATCATCATCATCATCATCATCATCATCATCATCATCATCATCATCATCATCATCGTCAACATCATCATCACCATCATCATCATGATCACCATCACCATCACCATGATCATCATCATCACCATCATCAATACCACCACCATCATCATGTCATGAATCCCCTCGTCCGCTACAATCAGCTTCCTCTGATCCCCTCATCGTCATCATCATCCTCATCGATTCGACCAGCTGCCACCGAGACCGCTGGGCTGGCAGGTTGGCGGGACTTGCCACAGGCAGCTGGCTATTCACAGTCGCACAGCACGCCTTTAATGACCTTCAGCGCATCTTTGTCCGCTGGGTCGAACATCGGACCTGGCAAGGCCTGCGCAGACACTCCGAGACGAGGAGCGGCTGCAAGCTTTATCTCTCCACAGCGAGATCATAGCAGTGCTGGGTCCACCTTAACTGGCGTTGTTTCCTTTTTATCCCTCTACCCCCCCCTCTTGGAGGGGAGATAGGGACGGAGGGATGAAGAAGGGAATTCTGGCAAAGGGTACCCTAGCCGCTGCACAGACCTGTCTACTACAAGGGTTGACCGAACTTTGCTCGCACATCAAACCGAACTTAGGTGCAGTGCCCCGAAACTTGTGGCAACCGCACGCGCATATGTTATACGTCTTCCATGGCCCAGCCCTTTGCAGAGGCGCACGGCGCTGAAAACTAAAGCAGCAAACAAGGAGCCCTGATCACTGACAGCTGACCGCGCTTGACGCGAGACGCGGTCCGAGCTGGACTTTGGGAGGTCGGAAGAAGGATCAGCAGGGCGATCAGCAAAGCAGCACCGGAGGACGACGAACAGCGGAGAGCGGGACGCGGAGGTGGGGGCGAATGGGGAGGGAAGGGAGGGAGGAGGGACGAGAAGGGAGAGAGAGGGCGGACGAGGGACGCAGCCGAGGAGGAAGGAGGGGACGAAGGAGGGACGAGACAGAGCAGCGGCGTGCCAGTCTGCGTGCGCCCTCGGCATCCACTGCGCCGAGGCCTCGCCCTGGACTGGCGATCCTCGTGCGCCGCCAGCCCTTCGCGGCCCCCTCGCTGCCCCTCGCGGCCCCCTCGCTGCCCCTCGTGGCCCCCTCGCAGCCCTGCGTGGCCCCCTCGCTGCCCTCCGTGGCCCCCTCGCTGCCCTCCGTGGCCCCCTCGCTGCCCTCCGTGCCACCCGTTGCAGCCCTTGGTGGCCCCCTCGCTGCCCTCCGTGCCCCCCGTTGCAGCCCTTCGTGGCCCCCTCGCTGCCCCTCGTGGCCCCGTTGCAGCCCTTCGTGGCCCCCTCGCTGATCCTCGTGCGCCGCCAGGGCTGCAGCAAAAAAAAACTGTCGGCACCGCGACGCGCTCGGCCGGCGCGGGGGCCAGCGGAGAATCGAATTGCGTCCGCCCTCTCCGCACGGGGAGGCCGGGCGTGGCTGCTGTCAGGTCGGGCGCGTCCTCCTACAGGCGGACTTTGGACAACAGAAATTAACCAGAATCGCAACCAGATGCACAACAATGGGCAGCAAATAGCAGAAACATCGTCCCCAGACTACTTTTAACCTATTCCTGAATCTGCCTCCTGTAGGGGGGCCTGCCCGACTCAAGGCTACTGGGCAGAGACGACGCCGCGGCGCACAAAAAAACCTTCCACACCCCAGGACGTCCTCCTCCGCCTCCTCCTCCGCCCCCTCCTCCTCCTCCTCCTCCTCCTCCTCCTCATCCTCCTCCTCCTCCTCCTCTCCCCTCCACCTCCTCCTCCTCCTCCCCTCCCCTCTCCCCATCCTCCTCCTTCCTCTCCTCCTCCTCCCTTCCTCCTACTCTCCTCCTTCTCTCCTCCTCCTCCTCTCCTCCCTCCTCCTCGTCCTCCTCCTCCTCCCCCTTCTCCTCCTCCTCCTGCTCCTACCTCCTCCTCCCTCCTCCTCTCCTCCTCCGCTCCTCCTCCGCTCCTCCTCTCCCTCCTCCTTCCTCTCCGCCTCCGCCTCTGCCTCCTCCTCTCTCCTCCTCCGACTCCTCCTCCTCCTCCTCCTCCTCTCCTCCTCCTCTCTCCTCCTCCTCCCCTCCTCCTCCTCCTCCCTCCCCCTCCCTCCCCCTCCACCTCCCCCTCCCCCTCCCCTCCCCCTCCCCTCCCCCTCCCTCCTCCCCTCCCCCTTCTCCTCCCATCCTCTCCCCCTCCTCATCTCCTCCTCCTCCTCTCCTCTCCTCCTCCTCCTCATCCTCCTCCTCCTCCTCCTCCTCCTCCTCCTCCCTCCGCGGGCCGCGGACGGGGGGCACCACCGAGGGGCTGTGGGCCCGACGAGGGGGAGGATAGTGGGCACCCACTGGGCAAGTATTCCTGCTCAGCACGGGGAGCGCCCCTCTGACTGATAGAGGCCTCCTGAAATTTCGGAGGCCTCTATCAGTTAGAGGGGCGGAGGACCTAGACCTAGATGGGGTCGGAAGATCCAGATGGGGTCGGATTCCGACCCCATCTAGGACCTAGATGGGGTCGGAGTAGGTGGGGTCGGAATGATCGCGCCGCATCGCCGATGCATTGGCGACGTCGGCGTGGAGAAAATCGGGCTCCGCGTCGCGCCGCATCGGCGATACATCGGCGATGCGGCGCGATCCTCTGACCCAATCTACTCCGACCCCATCTGGGAGGCCTAGAGCCCCTCTAAGACGAACCCAGCACGAGGATACCATTGGAAAGCGGCCAAGGGTGGACCAGCGAAAGCGGCCAAGGATGGGCCGAAGTGGAAGGATGCAAGGAAGATCTTGGAGAAGTGCTCACCCTTGCTGTGCGGTACGACTGCAGCACGATCAGCGGAGCTCTTCGCCGACGAGGACGAGGATGACATCGGGTGAGGATGAATCGAGAACCACTCAACAGGACCTCGTGATGGTGAAAGGCTCTGGGAGTCTCACGCCAGACGCCCAGAGCGGCGCAGACCATGCTGATCTGGGGGAAGGGAGAGGGAAGCAAGCAGGGGCTGGGCTTCTCGGAAGGCTCGGACCCCCCCACCTGGGGCCTCTTGGGCATGCTCTACGAAGCCTCTCTGAAGGCCGGAGGGCTTCTGAGGAGGCCGCCGGGACAGGAGAGGCCGCCCGAGGAGGAGGAGGAGGAGGAGGAGGAGGAGGAGGAGGAGGAGGAGGAGGGAGGAGGAGGAGGAGGAGGAGGAGAAGGGGGAGGGGGCGGAGGGGAGGAGGAGGAGGAGGAGGAGAGGAGGAGGAGGAGGAGTGAGGAGCGAGGAGGAGGAGGAGGTCGAGCCAGAACTGTGAGATCCGGCGGCAGAAGAGGATGCCCGGGCGCCCCGGCATCTCGGAGCGTTCCGGAACGCTCTGAGAGCGCTCGGGGCGCCCTGGAACGGACTCATCCCTCGTCCTCCTCCTCCTCCTTCCTCCTCCTCCTCCTCCTCCTCCTCCTCTCCTCCTCCTTCCCCCTCCCTCCACCTCATACTCCTCCCCTCCTCCTCCTCCTCCTCCTACTCCTCCTCCTCCTCCTACGTCCTCCTCCTTCCTCCTCCTCCTCCTACTACTCCTCACCCTCCTCTCCTCCTCCTCCTCCTCATCCTCCTCCTCCTCCTCCTCCTCCTCCTCCTCTCTCACCCTCCCATCCGTCCTTCCTCCTCCTCCTCCTCCTCCTCCTCCTCCTCCTCCTCCTCCTTCTCTGCATGCTCCTCTTCTTCCCTGCTCCATCCTCCTCATCTCCTCCTCCGCCTCCGCCTCTTCCTGCTCTCCTCCTCCTCCTCTCCTCCCTCCTCTTACTCCTCATCCTCCCTCCTCCTCCTCCTCCTCCCCTCCTCCTCCTCCTCTCCTCCTCCTCATCCTCCTCCTCCTTCCCATCTTCTCCTCCTCCTTCTCTCCTCCTCCTATCCTCCTCACCTCCTCCTCCTTTCCTCCTCCTCCTCCTCCGCCTCCTCCTCCTCCCAGCCCCGCCCGACCCTCCTCTCCGAAAAGACGAGCGCCCCATGTGGCCATGCCGTCCCCAGGCGAGCGCGCACCGTTTTTTTGTTTGGGGGGAAAAGGATCAACCCTCCATTTTGGCGCTCCGCGCGGATTTCTTGGATCTGCGCTGGGACCCCCCCGCCGTTTTGAAAAGGATGATCAGTAAAGACGAAACGCCATAAGCATACACTTTTGGCGCTCCGCGCGGATTTCTTGGATCTGCGCTGGGACCCCCTGGCGGCGCCTCCGGCGCCGCCCCTGGCGCGCTCCGCGCGCCAGGGAGGGGTTTCCAGCGCAGATCCAAGAAATCCGCGCGGAGCGCCAAAAGTTTATGCTTATGGCGTTTTTTCTTCTCCGAATGCTACTAGGAAACAATATCGTCAAGATCGAGAATCCGTGCCGCGGGGATCCCATGTTGATCAGCAGCCGCCCACCATCCGTGACACTGCCGGCTACTCCTGAAGCGAATATGCGGAGGGAGAGGGATGGAGAAGGAGGGGGACGACAACGAACAGGAGGGGGAGGAACTGGCGGCAATGTTCGAAGAATCGCTGTATAGTCGCAACCAAGCCCTGCAAGGAAGCACGTCGCAGCGTTGTCAAGAAAAAAAAGCTGCGTGATGTGACTAATGCGGAAATCAAGATCGATTGCCGTGGACACCTGCCCTCCTCCTCCGCCCTCCTCCCCTACATTATCTTGGACACTACTAGGTCACTTCTTCTACTTCCGCCTGCTCGTACACCTCCTCCTCCGCCTCCCTCCTTTTCTTCCTCCTCCTGCTCCTCCCCCGTTCACCATCATTCATCTCCTTGTCCTCCTCCTCCTCCCCCTCCCTCCTACCTCACTCCTCCTCCTCCTCCTCTCCTCTCTCCCTCATCTCTCTTACCATCACACTCCCTCCTCCTCCTCCTCCTCCTCCTCTCCTCCTCCTCCTCGCCCTTCCTCTTTTCCTCCTCTCGCCCTCCTCCTCCTCCTCCTCTCCTCTCCCTCCTCCTCCTCCCCTCGTCCCCCTCTCCCCCCCCGCCTCCTTCCTCCTCCTCCTCCTCCTCCTCCTCCTTTTGTACGTAGCCCGACCAGGATCTAGCCCGTAGCGTTCTTCGTCCTCCTCCTCCCCCTCATCTTCCTCCTCTCTTCCTCATCCTCCTCTCCTCCTTCCTCTCCTCCTCCTCCTCCTCTCCATCCTCCTCTTCCCTCCTCCTCCTCCTCCTCCTCCTCCTCCTCCTCCTCCTCCTCCTCTTCCTCCTCATATTCCTCCTCTCCCCTCAAGCAATACAAGCTCGAGCGCACAATTTTGATAGAATTCGACCCCGCCCCCGCGCCTCCACACGGCGCTTGAGGCATGTCACGCCTCCTGCGCCTGGTGCACAGGCGGTCGTGGCAATCACTGGCCATCGCTCGGACGTCCATTCCCTGTGTTTGTTTCGGTTTCGTGCGTGGGTTTTTGCCAAATGATCAAGGATGCTCCCCGATGGTCCCCGCCGAAGGAGCAATGCACACGTCCGAGCGATGCCAAGATCCACGCGAGGGCTGCCGGTTACGGGACCGCGTAACGCAGGCTGCAAGATCCACGCGAGCGCTGCCAAGATCCACGTGTGCAGGCTGCCGCACCCCTCCACGGAACGACGCACGCTCCCGAGGGAACTCTGGCCGGCCCGGCCGAGCGTGCGGGCAGGACCCATCAAGAAGTCGGCCGAGCCCGCCGCCGAAGGGCGAGCGACGAGGCCCCGGGAGCAGCATCGGCCGGACCCGCCGCGGCCTCGCCGCGGGGAGGGAGGGAGGGACCGGCGCGGGCGGCGGCGCCGCCGCCGAGCTGCAGCAGCGGCCCGGGGCACCCCCCCTGCCGCGGCGCGCCCGCGGCAGGCCGCGGAGCCCCACCTCGGAGGTCCCCCCGCGGCCGAGCCCCGCGGGCAGAGCACCGAGGCCGAGGGGAGGAGCCGCAGCGCGCGCCGAGAGGCTGCGGCGGCCGAGGGGCGGTGCGCGGGGCCTCCTCGGGCGCCCCCGGAGGGCGCGGCGGCGGCGGCGCACGCCGCAGTCCGACCGGCTGCGTGCACTGCGATGTCGGGAGGCGTTCATGAAGGGGCCCTGGGACACACAAGTGGATACACACAAAGAAAAAAATCTCCTCACTTCCCCCCCCCCACTTCCCATATCTTCCAATATTCTTCCTGGGAGTCGACGATTGATTGTGCCTGTGTGTGTTCTTTCCCCTCCTGAGCTCAGCCGAGCAGAGGCGAGGGAGCGCGAGCGTGCATGGGCCCCTGGCTCGGGCGGAGATCGACAGCCAGGTGGCCCTCAGAGCTCTCGCCAGTGGGTCCGGGGCTCGGGTGCAGGCCAAGGTGTGGGGGGCACGGGTGGGCGTCGTCACGAGCTCTCTCTCGGTGGTGGTGGGCGCTTCAAGGGTAGTCGAAGCCAATCTGGCAGGCCCAATCTGGCAAACGGGGGCAATCTGGCGAGGGAGCCAACGCGAATCCAGTCTGGCGAATAACCCAAATCATCCAGTTTGGCCAGGCCAGATTGGCCCTTGGGGCCCAATCCAATCTGACAGTCTGGCCTTCGACTACCCAGGCCTTCTCTCGGAGCCTTGGCAGTCTCCACGGTGGCAAGCACGAGCGCAAGGAACTCAAACCACTGGAGCAGAAGCCAAGGCTGCTGTGACTGCGCGGTCGAGCGAGGTCGAAGCTCGGGCGGAGCGCTCCAGAGCCGCGCAGGCCGCCATCCAGGACGGGCTCTGTGCGAAGCGCATGTGGCGGGCCACATGGACATCAACTGACAGAACTCATGCTGGCGGTTGCTACTGGCGGCCGCTGGACCAAGGTGAGGAAGCATGCATCTGGTTTGTGCTCCTCTCCGCTTTGTCTGAGATGTAAGAAAGCACCAGAGAACATGCGACGTGGTTGTGTGAGGCCAACGGCGATACAAAGGCCGACCTGGACTCACAAGCACTTGTAACTATGCATTTGTACAAAACGAAACTGATAATTGTATGTGGGATTGCGGACTTATACCACGACGCATGACCCAGGCAACAACACCATGCAAAGACGAATAATGGACCTGCACCGGCATCGGGTGTGAAGAGCTGGTGCCTGGATATATTGGCCGATGTACGACGATGGAACGAACCCAAAAATGTTCTAAGTACAAGAACAATGTTCTTAGAACATAAACCCATGTGTTGAAACGAGACCGTCTCAGCCAGAAATGCTCCAAGAGCATGTCGTGCAGACCACGGAAAGGTTCCTAGAACATTCTCTGGTAGGCCTACAGGAGAGCTGGGACGCTTCGCCGCTGCTTGACCGAGAGGACCCGACAGCCGATTCCCAGCCGTGCGATGAGGTGGCGTCGGTCTTTGCAGCACCGCCGGCCAACGGTTAGCGACGGTTGGCCCACCGGCAGGGCGACTCCACACAGGTCCGCGTGGCGAGCTGCGAACTCTGGAGATCGCCATGCGAGGGTCGAGCGGGTCCATGATCTTCATCACAGATGACGAGAACGCCTGTACAGTGGGGGCGCGCATCGAGGAGCCATGTGCTTTTCGCCAGGATATCCTGGGCTTCTTCGCTCCGCGCGCTGCGCGGTGACTTCCCGCAGCCGTTGCAGAAGCTGCTGCGTTCAGGGTGCTCCGGGTTTGCCATCGGGTGCACCCCGCGCGCGGGTTTTCAGGGTTGGGTTTCTTGCGAGGGTTTCCTGCGGCCGCGCCCGCACTGTAACGGATGGAACTCATAAATGTACCGCTGCCGAGATAAAAGAGTCGACAATATTTGAGCGGACATCGGTCAACACATCGGGAGTCGTGAAGCTTGTGATATTGTTGTGTTGAAAGCGCCGTCGCATGTTTCAGGTGATGAGCTGATGAGGCCGCGAGGAGGAACATCGCGCCTTGGCTGCTCCACGGCAATATCATAGCTAACGCTTTCGCCGGCGGAGCTGCCGAGTGTTGTGGGGCCCCTGGAAGTGTGAGAACCCATCATCGCCGAGGTGGAACTTCGGTGGCAACTCCTGGGAGCCTCCCATACCATCTTGTCCGCTCCTACGGATCCACGCCGCTCGACGCTAATCGACGCTGAATCGACGCCAAATCGACGCTGAATCGACGCTGAATCGGCGCCATCGCGTCGACTCGCAGACGCCGATCGACGCCAATCGCCGCTGAAGACGGCAATAAGAGAGGCATAACTGCGAGGCTCCCATGGCCTGCTGCCGTCTGCGAACCCGCACCGCCGAGGCGGATAGGGAGGGCCGCCCTCGCTCGGAGGCGCCCCCTTTTGCGAGGCGACGCCCGAGGCCGCAGGCGGCCGCGCGCGAGGACGCGGGGTGCTCCCGCGCCCGAGGAGCCCGCGCCTCCCCCCTCCCGCGCCAGCGGCGGAAGCCAGACCTATAACTCTCCTCGCCGACTTCGGGTGTTGCTAGAAGTGCAGATGCCCCCAGGACTCCAAAGGAGGCCCCCATGGCCTCCAGAACGCCCCTTACGAGGCCCAGAGGGCCCCAGGGGCTCCACAATGGAGCGAAAAGCTGGGGGCACCTTGGTCCAGGGGCACTTCCAGCAACACCCGACGACTCAGCAAATGTGGTTCTAGATGCGCTGACGCTGGATCCTCGGGGGGCCTCGGCGGTCCCGTCGCGGCCCAATCCGCGTCGGAGCCGCGCCGAAGCCGCGTCGGCCTCGTCGGATCCGCGTCGAACCCGCGTCGAGCTCGCGCCGAATCCGCGTCGAGCCCACATCGAGCCCGCGTCGGGCACGAGAAAAGACACCCATTTGGGGGACAGGCGAGGTCCCCCGAAGATGCAACGTAACGAATGCGGTTTCAAATGCACCACTTGTCATAGCAGTTGCACGAGGCTCACCCTGCACGAACGGCTTGATTCACCCTGTCTCCCCTCGGAGAACATTGATGCCAAAATCTCTCAGAGGCCTAAAGGGCGTAATCTGCACCCAGCTGAAGGGTGGGCTCACGGATTTGATGCGATGATTTATAGTCACGCGCTCAGGATCTGGATCTGTGGGGATTGCGGGTTTGCTCACGTCCAAGCTACAAGCGGGGCTTAGGAATGGGTGTCTTGATTTCCAGTCCCTCAATGCCACCAGGAAGGTCGCACCTGGACAGGTTTCATCTGGGGGTTGCACCTGCGGCTCTGATTGCTGCCGAACGGTCAGCACGTCAGCAAGTCCAAGGTTCGTTAGTTCACTTTCATTGACATCGTCATGTCGCTATCCTATTCCCTCCTCCTCCTCCTCCTCCTCCTCCTTCTCCTCCTCCTCCAGCCCCTCCCGTGGCCAGCGGCACTAGGCAAAGAACGCGCTCAGCAGTGGCCCCAGGGGGCGCGGTTTCTCCTGAGCCAGGCGCCACTCCCTTGCGCCCCTGGAGGGAGGTGAGACGGAGGAGGGGGAGGAAGAGGAGGAGGAGGAGGAGGAGGAGGAGGAGGAGGAGGAGGACGAGGAGGAGGAGGAGGAGGACGAGGAGGAGGAGGAGAGAGAGGAGAGAGGAGAAGGAGGAGGAGAGGAGGAGGAGGGGGAGGAGAGGAGGAGGAGGAGGAGGAGGCGGAAGAGAGGAGGAGGAGGAGAGGAGGAGGAGGGGGAGAGAGGAGAGGAGGAGACGAGGAGGAGGACGAGGTAGGAGGAGAGGAGGAGGAGGGGGGGGGATGAGGAGGAGGAGAGGAAGGAAGGAGGAGGAGGAGAGGAGAGGAGGAGGAGAGGAGAGGACGGAAGGGAGGAGGAGGAGGACGAGGAGGAGGGGAGCGGGGGGGGGAGGAGGAGAGGAGGAGGAGGAAGGTAGGAGGAGGAGGAGGAGGAGAGGCAGGGAGGAGGAGGAGGCTGGAGGAGGAGGCGAGGCGGAGGAGGTAGGAGGCAGGAGGAGGAGGAGGATGAGGAGGAGGAGGAGGAGGACGGAGAGGAGACAGAGGAGGAGGAGGGCGGGGGGGAGGAGGAGGAGGAGGAGGAGGAGGAGGAGCAGGAGGAGGGGGAGGAGGAGGAGGAGGACCAGAGCAGCAAGCCCATGATGCATCAATGAAGCTGCAACGCACCTCCCGGTCGCAAGCTCCCTCCCCACAAGCCCGCATGGATGCTCCTTGCCACTGCGGGGGGAAGCGCCCCCCTGGAAGGACGATCGCCTGGAGGGCGCCTGCCACTCGGGGGACGCCACGTTTTTGCAAAAAGGATCCACACGCCGTCCTTCCATCGTATAAGATGTCCAGCTGTGGCCTCGTCGTGAAGAGGACCAGCCCTTCATACGCGTGAGTAGTGCACCATTTCGAAGCTGTGGTCGTAAAGTGTGCGAACGTGTCCAGCGGGAACCCCCTTTTGAACAGGAGCTGCCCTCCATCCGTGAGAGCCCCCCTTTGAAAACACGAGCCGCCCTCCATCAGCGCAGATGTTCCACACTCGGTACATTCTGGTCAAAGAATCTTGAGGCTTGTCAAGCGAAATCCAACTTTTGAAAAGGAGTCGTCCTCAATCCGTTGGAATGTTACGCAATGCGGAACTTCTGGTCATAGAATTTGAAGACTTATTCAGCGAGAACAGCGTTCCGAAGTCGACCCGGCCCCATTCTTGCAAGGATCGGAAGCTGTTCGAAGAAATACTCGCGTCGATGGAGCACATCTTGAAAACGAACCAGCCTCCATCCCTGCAACCGTTGGAAAAGATTGGCACAAAGGTGCTCGGGGCAAGCGCGAAAGCCACATTTCGGAAACGACCAGCCCCCCATTCTCCTATGGCAGGCTCGCGTCGTGTCGACCCCGGCGTTGGTTCTTGACACCGCGGGGATCGTTCAAACTTGAACGATCGGACGTTCTGTGAACGCCAGATCGTTCAACGACGGGCCGGGTCGCCGCCGGTCGGCACGACGCGAACCTGCCGTAACTGCCTGCCTCCGTCTTGCTTCGGGCTGCTCGATGGCACGACGGGCGTCTCGTGCGAACAGCTCGCGGCCCGGCCCACGGACGCAACCAGTGGAACGGCGCGCAGACAGCACCGAAGAGGAGGGGGGACGGAGAGAAGGAGGCGGAGACGGGGCGGCCGCATGTGGTACACCACTTGGGGTTTTCGGTGGAGCCCCCCGGGGGCCACGAAAAGTGTGAGAGGTGTGCCGAAAGAATGGGACGGCCGCATGTGGTACTCCCCCTGGGCCGTAGGTGGAGTTCCCGATGGGGCTACGAACCATGTGAGGGGTGTGCCAACATGGGTGGGGCGGTCGACGACGAATCGGAGTCGGAAGCCATCGAAGTCGAATCGAAACGGAGGGATCGAAAAGAATCCTGCGACAACGGGTTGCCTCCAAAGAGTCACCTGCAACGATGATGATAGTGTTAGGTCGGGCGTGTCCCCCTACAGGCGGATTTGGGGCAAAAAAATTACAATACTCGCAAAATACCCCCAAATAGCCAAACAATAATTGAACAAATAGTCCCCATATTTGTTTCGACTATTTTTGGATATTCCTCCTGTAGAGGGATACGCCCGACTTAATGATATAAACAATACACCCAAATAGCCAGCAAATAATAAAACAGTCCCCATATTATTTTTTAAACTATATTTTTGAATATTCCTCCTGTAGAGGGATACGCCCGACTGAATGATATCGAGTGATAGTGAGGAGGAGGAGGACGACGACGGGGGACGAGGGGAGCGCGAGCAGCAGCAGCAGCAGCAGCAGCAGCAGCAGCAGCAGCAGCAGAAGGAGCCGCAGGAGGAACAGAGGCAGGAGGAGCAAGAGCAGGGAGGAGGGAGGGAGGGAGGAGCAGGAGGAAGAGGAGGAGGAGGAGCAGGGAGGAGGAGGGAGGATTTGCTGTTTTGGCGCAGCGGCCGCAATGAGGATCCGTCGCTGGCGACGGGTCCGTCGACGTGGCTCGCCCGCCATGAGCCGAAGGGTCCTGGATACGGCAGCTTGCCGTGACGACGTCGGCGGCGGTGCTGAGGCCGCGTGGCTTGTTCCGCCTTGAACGATCGCGGCTCTCCGACAGCGTAGATCGCTTGCTTTCGGCGGGGTCCCCGGCCACCGACCGGCAATCCGACCTTGAGCGCCCGCGCGAGCGTCGCCGCCGCGTGGACGCGACGCGAACGTGCCTCACCCCCTCACCTCGGCTATCCCGGGGCTCCCCGGAAACGACTGCTCGTCTCGGGCCGCTCTTGACAGTCTCGGTATGGAGACCTTGGACCCATTCCTGGATGCCTCTGGCCCATGGCAACTCGCGTGCGCCGTCGCAAAATCGCGCCAATGCTGGCGCTCTGCGGCTGCGACCTGCGTGGAGCACCGCGAGGGCGCTGCAGATTGGGCCAAAGCGCCCAAAACGCGACTATGCAGTCTACAGCAGTCTACAGCCATAATACTACGCAGCTTACAGTCCACAGTCAACTCGTGTAGTGAAGATGCGCGGTGAAGATGCAAGGGCCTTGGACGCCCATTTCGAAGCTTTCGAACGGGGCGAGGCCAACGAAAGCGGCGAAGGATGGACCGAAGAGGAAATGGTGCAAGGGCATGCTTGGGAAAGTTGCCCATCCTTACTATGCGGGTTGATTATATTGGAATTGCCAGAGCCGGCTTCCAGCTCGCCCCCAATTGCGAAGGCAGGGAAGCTTCCTCAAGCAAAGGGAGGGAAAGGCGCTGCGTCTGGCATCTTGCATGCAACTGGCCTCCGTCGGCCCCGTCTCTGCTTCGCGCTGGATTCTCCGCAGAAGC
The DNA here is from genome assembly GCA_963575745.1 of Prorocentrum cordatum. Taxonomy (NCBI): domain Eukaryota; class Dinophyceae; order Prorocentrales; family Prorocentraceae; genus Prorocentrum; species Prorocentrum cordatum. The sequence continues at coordinate 44,742 of CAUYUJ010005682.1, read as the reverse complement.
GGACCGGGTGGAACGGTGAAATTCAAAATGTAGTCTTAGATCGGGCGCCCCCTTGCACGCAGATTTTGGGCGGAAAATCAAACATACGGAACATATCCCAATATAGTCCGACTGTTGGATTGTTTTTGAATGTTCCTCCTGTAGAGGGACACGCCCGACTGAAACGTAACCCAACCAGCTTTTACTCGGAACCGACGAGGCACCCAGCAATGAAGGGGCCCTGGGACACACAAATCAATACACACAGATAACCGGATTCTCTGTAGTTTCCCATCTATTCTGGGTCTCTGCCTTCCTCCCCACTTCCCACATGTTCCCATATCTTCTTGGGGATCGACGATTAATTGTGTCTGTTTGTTTGTTACCCCTCCTCGGTACTTCGCCACCGGGTTCCTGTTCAAGGCGTTCCTTTGCAAACACATCGTCTTCGGCACCGCCTGATCCCGAGGCTTTGCCTCCTCCTGGCCTTGACGTGAGGCCTCTCCTGCTGTCCCCCCCCCTCTTTGCTATTTCAAGCTTCGCGCGGCCCGCTTAGCTTCGACCACAAGAGGTGCGCTCTCGACCCGCGGATCAAAAACATGTTTTTTTCCCTCCTGAAGCATGGGGCGCGCGCCGCGCCGCCGCTCGCCGTCGGGCAGCGGCCTGCCGGCGCCGCCAAGAGCGCGGAACGATCCGAGCAGGGACCGACCGTCCCGGCATTCCTATAGTCCTAATTACCACGACGTGCTCTTAGAACCCTAATTTGTTCCAAGAACCAAACAATGTTCTTAGAACGTAACCCCGATGTGCTCAACGAAGACAGGCTCCGCCAGAAATGGTCCAAGAACATTTCGTGGAAACCGCAAACGGTTATTAGAACATTGTTTGGCGGGGCTATAGTCGGGAGCGGCCAAGAGGGGGGGGTCCAAGACGGGGGGGTGCAAATCATGACCGGCGGCACGTGAACTGGGGGGCCTGGGACGTAATGAAATAAGAAGAGGCGCCATGACATTTGGGGAAATATCATGCCCCCCGCCATGATATCCACCCCCCCTAATCATCACCCCCCTTTTTTCCGCCCCCGATATAGGCGGGCCAGGACGCTTCGCCACTGCTTGACACCGGGGTCGCCTCGCTTCGCGCAGCCGGGGCCCCGGGGATGCGCGGCGCGCGGCTCCGCTTCGCGCCCCCTCGCAAGCGCGGAGACCCCACGGCTCGCTGAGGTCGGGCCTGGCCCCCTTACAAGGGGGACCTTGGACGACAAACCGAAGATGCCCCAAGAATGCTCCAAAACTGATCGGAAATCGTCAAAAAAAAGAGTTCCCCTGACAGAGGGAGCGGCCCGACTTAACGATTCGCACACCGGGTCGCCTCTCTTCGCGCATCGAACCCCGGGGACGCGCGGCGCTCTGGTAGAGGGAGCGGCCCGAATTAACGATTCGCACGCCGGGTCGCCTCCCTTCGCGCATCGAGCCCCGGGGACGCGCAGCGCTCTGGTAGAGGGAGCGGCCCGACTTAACGATTCGCACGCCAGGTCGCCTCCCTTCACGCATCGAGCCCCGGGGATGCGCGGCGCGCGGTGCACTCCGCGCCCTCGCGCCCTCGCGCCGCCCCCTCGGAGACGGGCAGCCGCCGGCTGCACGCAAGAGCGACCCCTGGGTAAGAGTGAGCGCTGGTGCGATATATATATATATATATATATATATATATATATATATATATATACATACATACACACACACATATTTGCATATATATATATATATACATATATATATATGTCTTAACGAAAAAGACAGAAGAAGGAGAAGGAGAAGGAGAAGAAAAATAAGAAGGATAATAATAATACTAATAAGAACAAGAGTTGGCGCTCCACGCGGATTTCTCGGATCTGCGAAGGGGAGTGGTATGGGCACCTTTTCCTTCTCTTTGACTTTTGGGGGCCGTGGGGGGGCCAAACGCAAGCGCTAGGTCGGGCATGTCGCCCTGCAGGCGGATTTTGAACGACAAATGGGAAATACCACAAAAAATACGCCCCAAATGCTCCAAACTAGTCCAAACACCGTCCCCCGACGATCCATGGACTTTTTTCTGCATCTTTCCCTCGTAGAGGGACACGCCCAACCCGCCCACGAGCGCCGCAAGACGCCGCGACCGCGCCGCGTGCGGCCATCGGGGGACGCCGGCGGGCCCGCGCGGGAGGCCCCCCCCCAGCGAAAGGGCCGCGCTCGCGCGCGTGCGGCCGAGGCCGCCCGCGGGCCCC
>CAUYUJ010005682.1:15000-32500 GCA_963575745.1 Prorocentrum cordatum | reverse complement strand
GGCGACAGCGAGGAGCCGGCCCCCAGAAAGGAGAAACGAGGGAAAGGTAGAGGTAGCCATCGGTCGAAAGAAGTCGGTAGGCACACGAAGTAGGAAGTCCTCGAGTAGATTGGGTCTCCGCCCGCCCCCTGAAGGAGGGCGGAAGAGGGGAAGCCGCTCGATCCTTGAATCAGGAAGGCGCCTAAAGTAGCTTGGAATCTCGGGCTCCAGAAATACATCCTTCTGTTCCGTTTCCCACTGACCACACAGCCGGGCTCTGCGCGCCCGACCGCACGGTTCGTAGGCCCCCTCGGGAGCCCACTCGCTCAGTCCCCGACGCACTCGCCCACGAGGCTCACCGCCACGTCGTTGGACCTGCCCTTGGCCGTGCCTCCCCACCCAACCGGGCCGAAGCGGACGACCGATGGGTACGGGTACCTCGTTCCTCCTCTGACGCTCGAGCCTGCGCGGTCTGCCGCACCCGGGCCGCCTCGCGCCTCGCGCCCCGTCGCGCCCCCCCGGCCCGGCGAGCGAGGCGCGGCGGCGCCCCTGCCCTCGCGCCCGCAGCGCCGACGCCCCCCCCTGGAGAAAGGCGCCGCTCTGGGCCCGACGCCTTATTTTCACTAGCGATGGGAGGGTCGACGAATTGCGCCTTTTCCTCCTTGTCCGTCCTCCTCGTCCTCCCCGTCCTTCCTCCTACCCCCTCCCCCTCCTCCCCCCTCACCCCTCCCCCGTCCCCCCGCCCCCTCCCCCTCCCCCTCCCCCCCCCCCCTTCCCCTCCTCCCGCATTCCCTGCCCCCCCCCCCTCCTCCCCCCCTCCTCCCCCCCCCCCCCTCCTCCCCCTCCTCCTCTTCCTCTTCCCCTTCCCTCTTCCTCTTCCGCTTCTCCTCCTCCTCTTATCTCTTCCTCCTCCTCCTCCCCTCCTCCTCCTTTCCTCCTCCTCTCCTCCTGCTCCTGCTCCTGCTCCTCTCCTGCTCCTCCTCCTCCTCCTGCTGCTGCTCCTCCTCCTCCTCCTCCTCCTCCTCCTCCTCCTCCTCCTGCTGCTCCTCCTCCTCCTCCTCCTCCTCCCCCTCCGTGATCCGTGTCGACCGCGGCGGATCCGTGCCGAAACCGTGTGGAATGCGTGCCGCGCGCCGCCCCCCTCCGCACACGGGGGCTGCCCGGGGGGGCGCGGGTCCGGGAAGTCCCTCCGCGCCATGCCTCGGTGCGCGGTGTCCGTCTCCTGGGGGCCGCGCGGCCGCGCCGGAGGAGCAGAGGCCCACGGCAGGAGGAGAAGAACGGCGCGGACATACAGGGTAGTTTCTAATACGTCGGATGTCTGAACATACTGGATGTTTTAAAAACATGATCAATCGAGGAATAGATCTCTGCATGACCTCATCGTGGTTTGCAATACTAAATCCCGACATGTTCAATACCTGATCCGCACGCGGAGCATGTATCGAAAACGGCACTGTAAACTTTTGGCGCTCCGCGCGGATTTCTTGGATCTGCGCTGGACCCCCCTCCCTGGCGCGCGGAGCGCGCCAGGGGCGCCGCCAGGGGGGCCCAAGCGCCGATCCAAGAAATCCGCGCGGGCCGTCGAAGGTTTATGTCTGTGTCGTTGTTGTTGCTCCTTCGTCGTTGTTTATGTCGTTGCTGTTGTTGTTGTTGTTGTTGTTGCTGCTACGTCGTTGTTATGCTTATGGCCTTGTTTATATCGTTGTTTATGTTTGTGCCGAAAGTTTGTGTTTGTGCCGTCTTTCTTCGGCACAGGGAAGGGGCAGCCAGGGCAGGCGCTCGACCACAAGAGGCCTCCCACAAGAAACCCAACCCTGACCCCCCTGGACATCTGCCGATTTCTGGCGTCGGAACAGCACGCCTTCCGTAGCACAACCATCGAAACCCAAGAGACCCAGGCACCCTGGAGGCACCGACACCGACACGGCATGAGATGTACACATAATCACAACATGAGCGACGATCCGAAACGGGTATCACTCGTACCTTGAGGCGAGTCCTGGGCTCCCAACAGGCGGGCCTAGAAGGGCGCTCTAGAGAGGTCCACCAGAGCCTGCATGGCTCCGCGGAGCGTGCACAAGTGTCGGCCGAGAGTTTCCTCTGACGCATGAAGGTCAGGCTCTGGAGAGGTGCACACATAATCACAACATGAGCGACGATCAGAAACGGGTATGACACAAGGAGGAGGAGGAGGAGGAGGAGGACGAGGAGGAGGAGGAGGAGAGGGGAGAGAGGAGGGGGGCCCAGGCGGGGGTGGTGGGGGGGCCCCGAGAGAGGAGGAGGGGGGAAGGGGAGGGGGGAGAGGGGAGGAAGGGGGAGGAGGAGGAGGAGGAGGAGGAGGAGGAGAGAGGGGAGGAGGAGGGGGAGGCAGGGGGAGGAGGGGGAGGAGAGGAGGAGGAGGAGGAGGAGGAGGAGGAGAGGAGGAGGATAGGAGGAGGAGGAGGAGGACCCCGCGCGGTGGCGTACGCGGGCCACCCGCGCGGCGAGCCAGCGCGGAGACGAGGGCGCGCGCACGCGCGACCCTGCGCGGGCAGCCTGCGCGCCAGCGTCGGTGCGGACGAGCCCCGCTCCCGCGTCGCCCGCACGGGCCTCCGAGGAAGGAGCAGAAGACGGCACACGGCGGGACCCAGGACAGAAGAGCCTGGCCACGCGCAGAGGGGGTAGGGGAGGGGAGGATTCTTGGAGGCACCCCTGCTTCTCAGAAGGCGCGGGCCTGCTCTGGTAGATGCAAGGCCGCCGCCTTTCTAAGAAGCAGCCTCCTTCTACGAAGCCGTCCCCCCTCCCCCTACCCCCTTGTGCGCGCCGCCAAAGAACATCCTCCACGAACACGAGACCCTCCCCCGGCCCAAACCGAGGAGCCTTCGAGGGCGCCCCTCCCCCCAGGATGCACAGGAGCATCCGGCAGGCACGAAGGACGTCCGACTTTAAACGGAGAAGGTTAAAGGCGAGGTATAAATCGAGCATGTACCGCTGCCGTGCCTGGCTCAAGCCGGGCCCGGCCAAATATATGACTGTGCCTCACTGAGGCGCACGACTTGCATCAGAGATCGGAAAATACCTTTTCCATTGACGATGCCCATCCTATCCTTTACTCCAGATCCCATGCTTCGTCTTGCACTCTTGCTCATGCGATATGAGCCAAAGCCTGGGATATGGCAACGCTTAAAGCGTAACACATACCTAAGCTTACCAGCTTGTTTTCGACTTGGTAGCGGAGCTGGCTACACTCTCGTGTGGCTGGCTCTCGCTCTGATTCCTGTAATCCACGGCACAACTTGGTGGACTACTACTACGGTGGAATACCATGTTGCGCCGGCTCTGCGAGGAGCGGAGCCAGTCCGCGATCGAGCTAGCGGGGCAACCCGCGAACTCGAGACGCTCTCTCCTACTTCACTGCGCTACTTCACTCCCGACTTCCACCAGATGCCAATCGGCAACTCGATCGAGAACGTGGTCACCCTGCGGGGCTACCCGCAGCGGGGCCACCTGCATCCCGTGCCAGTCAGGCGCCTCACGGCTACTACGCCAGAGCCTGACAAACCACAGCCTAAACCAATCACCGAAGCCGAAATGCACATGCATTGGATCAAGATAACTATATTCGGCATTCTGTGGGTAATAATGGGATGTGCTGTGGGATACATGCGGCAGGGGATGGACGACACGCGTACTACTGGCCCTTCATGGGACCCTGCCGGTACTACGCCTTTTCGCGAATACGTTCGCGAAGTACATGCATGGTTAAACGTAACGAGTGGCAATATGACACCACCACAACAAGCTGCAGCACTACAACGAGGCCTTCAAGGTCTGGCTCGTCGTATCGCCATGCAGGTCCCCTCCCAGATCATCAATTATGGTGTAACTGTCAATGGACAGCCAACGGATGCAGTAACATATATACTGTACTTACTGAGCACCAAATTTGAAAATCTGGAAGATGAGCGCCAGCTCAACTCTGGCACTGCCCTTATCGACTTCCGCGTCGAAAGGGGCGAGCGAATCGACTCAGTATTAGCTCGATTCGAGATGGCCCGTGACGAGGCTAACTCTGTTGGCTTTGTCATCCCCAACTTTCAGATCCTAACGCTGATTCTCTTCAGAGCGTTAGGCGTTGGCGCGTCACGAGCCCAACACCTGCTTGAGCCCTTCAATCATCAGATGCCCCGAACACAAGCAGACTATGACAGGCTGCTGACCAGGATGAGGAACTACGGACATGTTGCCGAGCGCTCTCCTGGCAACATAGCGGGTATCTTCACAGGGCACCACTCACATGCAGGTGTCTACGCCACGACTGCGGGGTCACCCGCTGGTCCTGGCGAGCCAAATCCCTGGGCTGACCCAGCCGATATGCCCAACGAGGCCACTGCCCTTTTAGGGCAGACTGGCCAGGCATCGGCAGAGGCAGCTGAGGCGAACGCCTGGTCGAACTACTCGCCAGGCGCCGCCTACACTGCAAGCCCGCCCTCGGGCACAACCCTCTGGGGCCAAGCGGAGTCATCCGCTCAAGGGTCTCAGCCACCCTCACCGTTTGAATCTGGCACTGACACGGATACCTCATCTGACGATGAGCACAATGGCATAGTCTCTGCTGGTAATGACTACCCAGCGGATGACACTCACCTCTCTGAACAACAAAGAGCGGAAGCCGCCTTTATGGCTTATCGCAAATCAAAACGCCGTTGGAGGCGCTTTATGAAGAAACCAGTCAGAAAGGTGAGACGTGCAGTACGCCGACATTTCAAACGATTTGGAAAGGGTCGTGGCAAAGGGGGTCGCAGACGCCGTATGCATGGTAGGGGTATTACTGCTTTCCTCACGTCCTTAACTGATATGGCTTTTGAAGAAGTTCTTATCGGAGGCAAAGGTCGGGGTCACAGGCGGACCTCCGGTAAGGGAAAAGGGCGGAGGGGCAACCCTAGGGACGCTTCTGGCAATACTATGAAGTGTCATACATGCGGTAGCACAGAGCATTTGCGCGATCAATGCCCGAAGGGGAAAGGAAAGGGATCCGTACATTTGGCTCAAAATTCTTTTATGGATGACATAGATTACATTGACTACGAGTTTTACGTCAATCCAGAAGCGGCTCCCGCCGCGGGCTCCTCCACGTATTACGTGATGGCCCGCTACGCTGAAGCAACTGTAGCCCTGGAAGACTACGCAGTGACCCTCTTCGACGAGTTCCACGGCTGGGACGAGGTCGACGAGGTCGCGTACAATGCTTGGTTCGGTCTTCCAGCGGGGCCACCCGCCGGCGACGAGGTCTCCGAAGCCGAGACCGTCCCGGCAACAGAGGAAGAACTCACCGCCGTGCTGGCCCCGCAAGTGATTGGCATGCCGTTGCTGCCAAATCCTTCGTGGGCTGGTTCGGAGGCGGGAGACGCCGATGACGAAATGCGGGGCCATCCCGCGTATTCCGACTCCGAAGAAGCCGAAGAAGATTATAAGGACATGCTCCAAGAGCAGGTCTCAGAAGCAATCCGACTCCTGAGTGCGCCAGCACATCAGCAGATAACCATGAACGAACTGCTGTCACACCCAGGAGCTGCACGTCTACGTCCATACTTGGATTCGGACATGTCAGCATCTCAGATGCTGACAGCACTCCAAGCTCTAGCGGGGTCACCCGCCGAAGAGACGCCAGACGCAACAGCGGGGCCACCCGCTTGGTCTATGGATGTATTCATGCAAGGTTGTGATCAAATGGACATTAACGACCTCACGATGGAGCAGTTAAACGACATCGGGTACTTCAGAAGCCCGTATCAAAACGTGTTCATGGTCCAGGACAGCTCAGAGGACTCGGAGGACATGCGCTACGCCAAGAGGGACAGACGACCGTCGCCTCCCCGAGACTCAGAGCATGACGATCAAAGGCCAATGGCACGCGGTAGTGCGTCAGCGGGGCCAGCCCGCAGAAGGAGCCGTTCAGCTCCCAGACGCCCTACACATGATGAATCGGGCTATCCATACAGTACTGAGCACTCCGTCGGAGTATCCGCTCAGCATGTGCCGGATTGGTACATCAAATGGTACCCCGGCTACTCGATGGACACGCTTCGCCACTGGTATTCTAAGGAGTACTGCACTAAAAGGGACGAAACTGGCGCGATAATACGTACCAAGGGTGGCAAGACCAAGACGCCAGAGGCTTGGGACAAAAGGGCTAAGAAACAGGAGATCATCAACGATCGCAAGACATACAGGAAACAAGTATGTCAGTGCGAGCCCTTCAAAGGTCACATGCGCAGGTGTCCGATGGACCGCCCCTCCAGGAGCCCTCATCACGGTGAGACCCCGTGGAATTGGTCTCATGGAGATGACGCTGGCAACGTCCATGATCCTAATAAGGAGGTCCCTGGAGGAGGAAAGCGCATCACCGAAGCCGATCGTGTCCCTATGACCGAAGAGGTGGCCAACATCGTCAGGGAAAATTGGGTACAGCTTCCCAATGACCATCGCCTCAAGGAATGGAACCGCCGATTCCATAAAGAGGCGGGGTCACCCGCAGGATCCAGTAAAGAGGCGGGGTCACCCGCAGGATCCAGCAAAGAAGCGGGGTCACCCGCAGACGCGGCGCCAGCCGCTGGGTCCGCGGACGACGATTGGATAGCTGTTGCATCTGCTGCTGGGTCCGCCGCCGGCACTGACCACACCGAACTGAATGAAGAATGGGCGGCGGAAGACGGCTCAGAGAATCCATTCCCTGATGGATGCGCCTGCTGGTACTACAGCTCTTCGGCGCAGAAGTGGTTTTGCACGAGGGTAATCTATCGCCATGAGAATGGCAAGTACAAGCTGGCCATAAAAGGTACTGCCGACATCGACCAGATGAGGCAGGTCATCCATGATCATGGCCAGCCAGAAGGCCCTCCTAGAGACCCTCCTGGTCCACAACCGGGCAAGGGCAGCAGACCACCTCCAAGACCTAAAGCCGACTCCTCGTCTTCACCGACTCCTGCGAAAAGGCACCCGTCCAAGAGCCCCGAAGGCACACAGGGGCGGGCGAAGGCCAGAGGGATCGCCAAGACGGACGACCCTGAGCCGGCAGATCCTCCCGGTCTGTCCGTGACAGAGAGGAAGAAGGCTTTTGCTGGACCATCGACCCCGATGCCACAGGCGACCCAAGGCGATGTCAAGGACGAAGTTCGCGACAAGCCTCAGGCAGCTTTCCGAGGTGACTGGACTCCAACTCTGCATCAGCCGCGCCTTGCACCACGACCAGGTTCGGCACGAATGAAAGCGCAGCCGAAGCCCGAAGCTGGGATGAGGTCGGTGCGGGCAGAAGCGGCCGCCAAGGCTAAGGAGGACAAGGGCTCTGCGGGGCCACCCGCTAAAGCGGCGCCAGCCGTAGCAGCGGGGACACCCGCAGAAGGCACTCTCTCAAGGGAAGAACGCTTCAGAGTCCTCAAAGAATTTGGCGACCAACAGAAACTAACCGATGATGCAGCTGCTGACGAAGGTCACCCGAACCCTGGCGCGGAGTCATCCGCAGGAGCTGCCTCGCCAGCCGCAGGCTCTGCTGGGCCACCCGTTAAAGCGCCGCCAGCGGCATTAGCGGGGCCACCCGCACACGGGCAGCCAGTAATGTCTGTTCTTAGGAACATCCCTCTGGGAGCCATCGAATACTGGCAAGGCATTGAAGGCAAAGGCCCGAAGCGCACCATAAACCCACGAGTCACTCCAGACGATACTGACCGATACGAGGTCATTAATTGTCCTGATCGTCGTAACTTCGAGTGCCGCAACGACTGGGAACGTGAACAACAAACCGTGGGAAATATGTTGCGAGACAGGCCGCCACTACGCGTTGCGCAGCATAAAGCAGAGCTCCTGAAGGTCATGGAGAGGTTCGGCATGGATCCGACTTTGCCGCGTGAAGGGCAGATGACCAAGGTGTCAATATGGTTTTCTACAGCCCTACGCCACAGTCCATATTGGAAGGACGGATTCAGCCGACACTTCGAAAAGATCAGCACTTTCGATCCATACGATGGCTGGGTTGTCGTTGACGATCTGCTGACAAACTGGACTGAAAATGATCAGTGGAAAGGCTATCGTGAAATGCACGAGGTGCTGATCAAGGGCAGGCCCCACACGTCATACGTGTATTGGGTGCTGCTAAACTGCTGTGAGATGATTGACCATCACGGCATGCAGAAGGGCAGGCTCCAGATGAAGTGCGTTGAGGACAGCATGCTGCTGCCTCCCAGGTTTCGACCAAAGGCACGCAGGCCACAGTACTTCATCAGAGCCACGAACGGCCACAGCAGTCCAGGCATCCACTGTCCCGAGTCGCTGTACAAGCCGATCACAACATGGATGAAAGAACCAGACGACCCAGTATATTTCATCCACGGGACACAGTGGGAGTATGTCAAGGACATTCTTGCTAATGGCCTTTCATGCCTCGCACAGGACAACCCTAAGAGGAAGGGGGGGCGCCAATTTGTGCACGGCTGCCCCTACCTCCCGGGCGACCCGAGGATTCAATCGGGCATCCGTCCTGACTCGGAGGTGCTCATATTCTGCAGCATCAACAAGATGCTGTCCAGTGGCTTCTCCCTATGGAGATCAGCAAATGACATAGTCATGACACGAGGCCACGACGGACGTATACCGCCCGATCATATCCTCCAGATTGTGAGCATTGCGAAATATCGGGTCGGCGAAGCCTGGAGCAATCCGCTGGCTTATGACAAGTCGCGGAGGCGGGGCCAACCCGCGGACAGGATTCGCACCGATGACTACCTGCCACTTAAAATGTGTGACAGAACTCTGGGTGTAATGGAAGATCACGCCATGTACCTAAAGGGCTGGACTAAGACGGACGGTCGTCCATTCAATTTGGTCATGACCGAGCAAGATGTTGCTCCACGACCGTACGACACACAGACAGTCCTCATGATGAATGCCCAGGAGGACGAGGTCATGCCTGAAGCGGGGCCACCCGCAGGTGCGGGGACACCCGCGGTAGACACCTCGGACGGTTCATGGCAACAAGTGGTCACACCAGTAGCAACGGTAGCATCTCCTTGGAGGCCGGACCAGCAGTCATGGGTCCAGGCCCTCAACAGCCATTTGACATCAGCCGACGTCTCTGGACTAACCGATCAGCTATACCGTGCTGACCCGTGGGCGGTGCATACAGGTATCCAAGACGCACAGCAGAGGAACCTGCGCCCTCCTGCGGGGCCACCAGGCGTCCTAGGACCACAACCACAACGCCCTCCGCAGCAAGCTGGAGGTGCGAGGTTTGTCCCTATGGGCGGTTCAGATGGTGGCTCGCCGTTTCGGACTCCGCCGTCTGAAACGAGCGAGAACAGCTTGTGGCAAAGACTCCAGGCGATTCGCGGGAATCCGGCGCTCGCAGCAGCACTCCAGGCAACCACTCCCTTTGGCACTCCGAGGGGTAGTGAAGGAGGAGTGGCTGCGGGGACACCCGCCGAGCGAACGCCTGCGGAGTCACTCGCACATGCGGGGCCACCCGCTGACGGACAGCAAGGTTCAGACTACGAACGTCGGGCAGCCAACTTGAGAGCACAGGCTACCTTTCTGCAGCAACAAGCTGATAGAGTGCCCAGCCTGTTGCGGAACCGCAACATAGATGTTACGAATCATGGCGACTTTCGGCCTCTCTGGAGCTGGACTTCTGAAGATGCTCCAAATGCTGATCCCACGAATCCATATCGACAGGTGTTTATTCCAGGAATAGCATCACACCCAATATATGGATGGGACAATCATGGACCAGCAGAGGCACAGGCCATGGACGCGCCGATGTACCCGGAGTACTACGCGCAGATGAATAACACTCCTATGATTGCGGGGCCACCTGCGAACGAATACACTCGGAATCTTGCCAATGAGATGTTTCGTTTGCAGTTTACACGAGCGGTCGATGCGCAGTCTATGCCGCACTACGCCTACATGCCCACGCCGACGGACCCCGAGACCGTGGTTCAGCCAGCTGGTCTCGCGGTGCCAGCCGCTATGGGCAGCATGCCAGACTACATCCGCGACGTGCACGACACGCAGCAGGCGATACTGGCATCTAGGCAGCAGGCTCGGGACAACGCCAGGCTGCGCCAACAACGCGCGATCCAGAGAAGGATCGAGCGTGAAAACCAAGCGGGGACACCCGCAGACGCGGGGCCACCCGCTGAACGGACAGATAGACGGCCGCCACCGACGCCATATCGGGAGGGCGAAACCACTTTCGAGCGCCAAGCTCGGACTCGCCCAGACGTGCCTGCTCCAGTCATTTCAGACTACAACTTCACACAGTGCCCAATCTGTATGGACACCTACGAGATGGGCACCACAGTGTGGAGACTGGCGTGTGGGCACTTCTTCCACGATATATGCTGGGATCGTGTTGCACAGCAGCACGTCCGCAATCAGCGGCCAGGTGCGCCAAACGAGGCCCCCTGCGCTGTATGTCGTGGGCCGGGCATAATTACAGCACATTTCCCGTATGCTGGACAGCGCGACGCTGAGTCGGAACAAGCGCGCCAGCAGGAAAGGTACGTGGCAGATGCCCGGGAAATGCGTCGGCTACGGGAAGCAGTGGAGGCACTAGAGGCTCGAGCCGCACACTCGGCGGAGCCATCCGCACGTGCCCCAGCTGCACAGGCATCCCCCTGGCCAGCGCCAGAGCAAGGCATCCAGATGCCAATCCTGCCTACGCTTCGAGCACAGGAGCCCCCAGCAGCGGGGCCACCCGCCGAAGCGGCTCCCGCCGCCAAAGCGGGGCCACCCGCAAATGGACCTCCGAATCCAGGATTCCTGAGGGCAATGGAGGCCAACATCAGGCGGAGTGGCAGGAGCGGAGGCGGCACGCGCAGGCCGACTGGATCATCCAGGACCTCACGTGTGGCAAGCCCGGTCAGCGCTAGGAGCCGGGCAAGCGCTGAGAGCGCGGAGGCAGCCCAGTTCCACACCACATTCATGATCGATACAAAAGGGCTGACCTATGCACGTGACGACACGGACACGCTGCCGCCAGGAGGTGAATGGATGTCCACACTCTCTGCGAATTATTGGGTTCTTGAACAGGAACCAATTACCGTAGAGGAGCGCCGCCAATATGAGCAGATGTGGTGCACCGAGTTAACCATGAGCCAATGGGTGCTTGAACAACGCCTGTTGAAAGGCACACTCGGTTCACAGATTACGTACCACACCGATGACCATGGTACGATGGCTCTGGCAGCGCGGAATGGGACATTCTTTCCCGACGAAGACGGACTGCCGTGCATCTCGTTCATGCTAGACATTGGCTCCAACGTGAACATCATTGGAGCCAATACGGCGCGAACCTTCCAGGAGGCTATGGCCAGGTACAATCACAGACCTGCCATATGCACCCTGAGCAAGACCCTCTACATTAACGGTGTCGGTGAGGGTGCTGCGATATGTCGGAAAATGGGCAACTTCAAGATCGGGGTGCAATACGCCAATGAGGCAAGCCCCCGTATCGAGGAGTATGCCTCCAACATCGCAGAAGGCTCGGGTGCCAACCTCCCGGCCATCTGGGGCCTTGGTGCCATGGAAGCACGTGACACGATCATCGTGCTGAAGCCAGGCTACCAGAAGGTTATCTTCCCCAGCGGTGATTACACTCTGAAGCTGGGGAGGGGCGCCAAGGTCCTGAGGGCGAAGAAAACTCCCTCAGGACATCTAGCCATTCCCTGCGGTTTATATGACGGGGCTAAAAGCCAGACGGTCACGAACACCTTCACAATCCGCAGCAGTCGAGATGGCTACACCGAGACGGAGAACGAAGAGGACCCCGTCAATGCGGGGTCACCCGCCGGTGTAGGTGCGGGGCCACCCGCCGGAGTAAGTGCGGGGCCACCCGCCGAGACCACAGCGGGGCAACCCGCGACGGGACAGTCCATGACCGTCACGACTGATACGTACATTGTCGAGCCGTATCTCGACAAGCAGCTCCTGGAAGACACGACCCGTTTGATCGTGGACAGGACGCTGAACAGCTGGTGGGAGGGCCAACAGTGTCCCGAAGGGACCTGGCCACATATGAAGGATGCCCTGAAGTCCAAGATATTTTGGGCAGTCCAGGAGGCGGTGAATAAATGGACGCCTGAGAACCAAGCGGGGCCACCCGCGACACCGCCACCACCACCAAGCTACACGGGCGGAGGTTCGTCGGACTCTGCGGGGCCAACCCGCGTGGAGATCGTGAGCGTAGCCGCACCAGCGACTCCTGCGGAGCCATCCGCTAACAGCATGCCCCCGAGTCAGACGGCAACGTGGTCACACGACCGCCGCTGACGGGGGCAGGCGGGCGCGCCGGCGGCGCTCGCTTGCGAAGAGAAGCCGAATACCGGCCTCCTCGCGACATACGTTGGCCGCGCTGAGGCCCGAGAAGAAAAATATCATTCAAAATGTCTCGTCATCGAAGATATTCGCACAGCTTGCGCTGAACTCCGAACCCGTGGATATATATGCGACCGGATTACCCATAATGAGGTAATGACTTCAACTGGAACACAGTATTTGGGAAATTTGTTGGCAGGAGACTACAATATGTTGTGGGTGGCCACACCCTCTGATTGGTACGTTCGTACTCCAGGAAAGAGGGCGGGACCACATTATCAACGTATACAAAATCTCCTGATCAAAGCGCGTGCTCTGAGAATGCAGATAGTTATCCTGGGGCCACCCGGGTATTTCTGGAAACAGGGTCCGATCAAAGATGTTATCGAAGATTTGAAGCTAAGCATTATACGAATGAGACTCTGTCATTTCGGTATCAAGTTTGACCGATCCAGTAAATATCCCAGTGGTTCTTATATACAAGTTGCTACATCTTGTCCTCATATACCGATAAACTTATGGAAATGTACTTGTGGATCACACAAGGAGCATGATTTGGATTGGTATGGCCAAGATCAGCAACGTGCCGAGTTTCGGTATAAAACTTTGGCTATTATTATTGCACGCTTCCTTGATCAACTCGATAAAGCCAACATGATCAGGAATGAGCGGAGTGCGGTACACCTCAGTGTGTGTACACGCGTTGACAAAAAGGTCAGACACTACGTCCAATGTCCACAAAAGGGCCCTCAATGGGACCATGTGGTTCGTAGAGTCACGACCGACCTGGACACGAATAAGATCGTTCAAGATATCAGAATCCAGGATCAGCCAACTGGGTACAATTATGTAGCTCCATTACCTGATGGGGTTACAAACATCAGTACTCGGCTATACTGGGAGCCTCCGGCTCCAGTTCTTCATGGCAATGGTGAGTCGCGAAGGCCACGCCCAAAGCGTGTGACGATCGTCGACGACGATCGATCTCCTCCCCCTTCGATTGAGCGTTGCCAAACGCGACCCACCAACAACCTTCCTGAAATTCCGCCATTTCCTGACTTTACAGCGGATTCCTCCGCAGCGGATCTCTCCGCGGAAACTGCGTTGCCCACTGATGCCAGGATAAAACAGAAAGAAAAGCAGAAAGCTGACAAAGAAGCCGGCATCAAACCGAAGAAAGTCCCGAAGAAAGTGGAAGACGGTAACGACGACTGTGGAGAGGACCTCAAAGGGCTTGACTGCTCCACATATTTCAACGACGTTCCTCTTGACGACTCGGACTCGGACAGCGAATCAGAGGACATCTTCATGATGTTACCGGCGGGGCAACCCGCTGACTCACATGCTGATGTCTTCTCGATGGTCCAGTCATTATGCTACGGCAGAAACAATCAAGTGGACATGCTTGAATTATGTGGGGGCAAGGGTGGTATATCCATATTAGCCTTCAAGAGGGGACTCTCGTCAGGCGGGAACCTTGACAAGATATCTATGGTTGACCTTGGAAACTCGGAAGTACAAAGAGCAGTCCTCCACTACCTCAAGACTTGCTTTGTCAAGATCACGATTCTGCAGCCAAGCTGCAGAACTACTGGACTTCCCTCCTATTTCAATGCACAGGTCAATCATGATACGTGGCTTAAACACCACAAAGAGGACCTGCCTCACATCACGTTCTGTGGAACAGTCGCTCTATTACAAGACGACCTAAGACGTTTCTTTCTCAGGGAACAACCAATGGGCACGTGGGTGGATGAGATCCAGCCATGGAAGGAACTGGCACAACGCAAGGTCACTTGCCAAACGATTATTGATCAGTGCACGACTGGTCTCAAAGATTCATTTGGACAATACATCCGCAAGCCAACACAGATGATGGCAAACAAAGAAGAGTTGTTGGCACCTTTCAGAGGCAAGCGTTGTCCAGGTAATCATGTGCACGCCAATGCTTGTAATAAAGAACTAGCAAGGGCGGCACAGTATACCTACAGAATGCAGTCACTGATCGTTGATGCGGTGCAAATCGCCAAAGACCTGTTTGCTTACGGTCGCGATCCATTCGCGAATCGTGAACGCAGCTATGCGTTCGTAACAAACAGTGCTGGCTACGACTTGGACGACCCAACAATCCGGAGACACCCAAACGGAGAAATCTGGCGACCACCACCTGGCGGTCTTGGGTGCCCTGGCTGTGTGGACAACAACTACAAGCAATCACCAAAGCACAGCAGGGATCCGAAGATGTGTCGGTGGTATGATGTTGAACCGTATTACTGGGACTGTCCAAGCTGTAAGAAGGAATATCAGAAGAGCAATCCTCACCACACCAAGATATCTGGCCAATGCAGATTCGCCGAAAAATGGAAGCTGCCAGATAACTTTGGCCAGCCGCGCCCGGCGGGGCAAGCCGCTCCTGCGGCGCCAGCCGCGGAAGCGGCTCCAGCCGCAGAAGCGGCGCCAGCCGCAAAAGCGGCGCCGGCCGCGAGAGCGCGCATACGCGCGCCTAGGCCGCCACGGCCTGGTGAGGGCGATCCAACCGCAGGCGCCAGCAGCCATGACATCACCAGAGCCGACGGGGCTAATGGTGGCAACAGTGGCGCTGGCAGCTCTGACGATCACCGTAGACTGCCACAAGTTGCAGCAAGGCGCGGACGCATGGAGGGAGGAGATCCTCCACCACCGCCGCAGCCTCAAGCAGAGCCGAGGCCAAGGCCAAGGCTCCCTGATTGGACTCGCTTCGACGTTCAGCTCAGCCTCCAAAACCTGCGCAGCTTCGACCCAGCTGTAGTGCAGCGAGAACTCCGCAAACTCCACCTGAGATGGTTTCATGCCAAGGAGCCAAAAATGCGGATGATTCTAACCAAGGTTGGTCTGGGTGAAACCCGTTTGAGTCTGATCAAAGGCATTTGTGACTCGTGTAGAGAATGTCGAGCCTGGGACAAACCAGGCAACACGGTGATGCCTTCTGTGTCACTGCCAGGACGTTTCAACGAGGAAGTCGAATGTGATCTTTTCTTTTACAAACAGGAACATATTGTTTTTCACATCATCGACCGTTGTATTCGCTGGGCAGCTGGCACAGAGATTCCTGATAAAGCCATGCATACTGTTCTCGATGCCTATCATACGACTTGGATGCAACATGGCCCTGCTAAAATCTTATACTCCGATGGGGAAGGAGCACTGAATAATGATACAGCAAAGGCCATCCTTAAGGCTAAGGGAACAGAGCTTCGTATTCGAGCGCGTGGCCAACACGCTACAACTATCGAAGCTAGGAACGGCATCCTGCGACACCTCTTACACGTGATGGGAGAAGAATTGAATAGATTAAATATTCCTCTCAATTTCACTCGTCTCTTACATGAAGCCTTGTTTGCCAGCAACGCATTTACCTTCTACAATGAAGTGTCTCCGTACAATGCGCTGTATGGCAGACAACCAGCTATGCTTCCCGATTTCCCTGTCTTGGATCATGATCAGTCCGCTGAATCATCAGATCACTCAAGGGAGGAAACAATCAGGAGGGTTAGTCTGGAGGCAATCACGCAGGCCACTGCGGTTGCCAAGACGAACAGGGCTCTCCGTACGAAGACTACTGCTACGGGTGAATTTCACTACAAAGAGGGAGATCTCGTGGACTATCATCGCCCGACCACCACGAAAGACGACTGGGGTGGATGGAGTGGTCCATACCCGGTCATCCGCAACGAACCTGACCGAGGCCAGGTCATCGTGAAGGTCGGCAGTCGCGAAGTGCGAGTACAGTATCCTGACACACGACACACACTGTACATCGAAGCACTTATGGTCCGCGAGATAGGATCGGACAATACGGCCCTTCGGACAGTATTGGCCTTTATTGCCGGTCTGCCAGCGGGGAAACCCGCCATGACTTTCGGATATCTACCAGCGAAACAGGGTCGGCTGCAGATGACTGCTGCGAGCCGACTTTCGCCTAAGGTGCACTTGGCTCTTCAGTACCTCATACGCAACTACTTTCGTATTGAAAACGTTGTTGCTGTACGACTTGCCAAGAGCCTGACGAAGTTGCCTGCTGCACCCTATGCAGACAGCTGTACACTAGTGCACTATGATAATGATGTGACCCCTGGTTTTCATTACTATGAAGCTGATGGCACTGCCTTGAACATCTATGACATCACAGGATCTACACACTCACGCATCATCCAGTGTCTTAAATCCAGGAAGCCGTCTGCTGGATTTGACCAAGACCTCACTAAGTTTGAGGAACTCGCTGATGGTCCACCACCAAGCGAATCACCTCCAGCAGCTGCTCCTGAGGAGCCTCCTACGGATAACGATGGTCGGCTCCCGACCATCATAGAGGAAACAGAAGAAGATCTGGATGCTTTTGTCTTGAAGTCGTGGTATGCTGAACTGATGGATGACAGAACACTCCTTGAAGCTGACACAGAGGAAGTCATGCATACAGTTCCCACATACATGACAGACACACAGTGTGTGTTAGTCTCTACGACCTGTGAAGATGTGCAAGGCCACTTGCCGGAGCGGGGTCACCCGCCAGGATACGACATGGACACTTCTTACTACGTTCCTTTATGCTCCACGGATCCGGACAGTAAATATGATCTGGACTCCGATGAGCACGGGAAGTACATCGAGCTCTGCTTCACAGCAGACATGTCCAAAGTCGTCCTGTCCGAGCAGCAACACCGATTGTTGGATGACAGCAGCGTCACAACTATGCGAGTATACGTTAGCGCTGCCTCCAAACGTGCCGTGGTCGTCAAGGAAGACGATCTACTCACGAAGGCCGACATCCAAGCAAATCCGGTCAAAGTTTCCAAAGCCCTCTACACAGAATTGAAGACTTGGCTTGACAACAAATGCTTCCAGATGACTGACTTAAGCAAGGCGTCTAACATCATGACGTCACGCTACGTATACAAATGGAAGTTTGTCAAGAACGAAAAGGGCGAAATGGAAAGGACGATCAGGTTACGCTTGGTACTCCGTGGCTTCATGGACCTTGAAGCCTTTGATGTCGAAACCTTCTCTGGCACGGCAAGGAGGTCAAGCCAGAGACTGCTCGCAAGTTCTGCTGCATGCAACAAAGCTTGGATCATCGCTTCCCTGGACATCAACATGGCTTTCTTGAAGGGACTGACCTATGGCGAGCTCGCCGCGG
>CAUYUJ010005682.1:0-10000 GCA_963575745.1 Prorocentrum cordatum | reverse complement strand
CGACCCCCCCCCCGAGACCTCACCGCACGGTCCGTCACCGCACGGTCTTGGGACCTTGGAGGCCCCGGCCGCACCAAACGTCCTCGGAGAACGACCCGAGTCTCAAAACCGTGCGGTGACCCCGAACCCCCGCCGACTCACCGCACGGTGTGGTCACCACCCCGTTCGGGGACCCCCGATCTGGGGCCGTTCCAGATTGCGCTGGATGAAGGGGCCCTGGGACACACAAATGAATGCACACAAATACAAAGAGATTCCCCATATCTTTCCATATGTTCTGGGTTTTTGTCTTCCCCCCCACTTCCCATGTTTTCGTATATTTTCTGGGGAATCGACGCTTGATTGTGTCTGTGCGTTTTTTTCCCCTCCTGACTGGAGCTGGACGCGCGCACGCGTGAGAAGATCGGCAAAAAAACCCGGGTGACACGCGTGAAACTCGGCCCTCGGGCCCCCTCTCGGGCAGATTCTCGGCGGCTTCTCGGGGCGTCTTGGAAGCATCCTGGGCTGTCTGCGGGCCGTCCTGGGCGTCTTGGGTCGCCGCCTGGGTTGGTGGGCGTGTTTTCCACCACCACTACCATAAGTGGGAGGGGGAGGGGGTCCTCCTCCTCCTCCTCCTCCTCCTCCTCGTCCTCCTCCTCATCCTCTACCTCCTTCCCCCCTCCAACTTATGGTGGTGGTGGTGGAAAACATGCCCATGATGGGCCCCAGGGGGGGCTCCCTGGATCGTGCTGGGCAGGTCCGAGGGGCTGATTGGTGGCTTCGCGGGAGGTCTGCGGCCCTCCTCCTCCTCCTCCTCCTCCTCCTCCTCCTCCTCCTCCTCCCCCTCCCCCTCCCCCTCCCCCATCGGGGGGCTGCGTGTTGGGCCGTGTCGGAAATCTCCTGGGCCGCCCCAGGGCGTCTGGGGCCGTTTCGGATGGCGAGGGGCAGCGATGCGGGGGCACTGGCACAAGGGGGGACACGTCGGCCTGGAATCGGCGAGACTTCTCCGATAGATCGGCGACAGGCCACCGATAGGAAGTCCGCACGCTCCTGGGCAGGCTGGGGCCATCGGGCCCCTATCGGCGATCAATGGACGATTGATGGTCGATGCATCCTGTGCCTATCCCCCCCCTATGGCTGCCCCCGAGGACTGCACAGCAGCTGGACACGCGCACTCCTGAAGGTCCACAATGAGCCATCGTAAAAGGCACGGAATTCGGCCCTTGGGGCCTCTCGGGCAGGCATTCGGCGGCTTCTTCTTTTAAATCGGTTCTCGCCGAGTTATTTAGAAGGCGGTCGACGGCGGCGTCGAGCAGCACAGACTTCGCCACAGCGCGTCGGCGGCGCTTCTTCACTCGGGAGCTCCCATCTTCCCCGCGACGTGCCAGGCGCACGCACCGCAGGGGGCAGGCATTCGGCGGCTTCTTGGGGCGTCTTGGAGGCATCCTGGGCTGTCTGGAGGCTGTCTTGGGCGTCTTGGGTCGCCAGTTTGGTGAGCGACGGCCGCTCTGAGCCCCAGAGGCCCGGGGCGCCCATGGCGACGCGGGGCAGCCGGCAAGGGCCCCCCCCTTTAGCCCAGGAGGGCTCCCAGAGGCCCAGGGCTATAGGACTATGAGGCTATAGGGCTACAGGGCCATAGAGCTATACACATATATATATATATATATATATATATGTATAGGTCTATAGGGCTACAGGGCCATAGGGCTATAGGGCTGTAGGGTTATAGGGCTATGGGGCTCTGGGGCTATGGGGATGTAGGGCTATAGGGCCATATGGCTATAGGTCTATAGAGCTATGGGGTTATGGGGCTATAGGGCCATAGGGCTATAGGGCTAAAGGGTTGTAGGGTTATAGGGCCATAGAGCTATAGGGCTACAGGGCTCTAGGGTTATAGGGCTATAGGGCTATGGGGCTATAGCGCTATAGGACTATGGGGCTACAGGGTTATATGACCATAGGGCTATAGTGCTATGGGGCTATAGGGGCTATAGGGGCTATGGGCTATAGGGTTATTGGGCTGTAGGGCTATAGGGTTACAGGGCTCTAGGGCTATAGGGCTCTAGTGCTATAAGGCTATTGGACTATAGGGCTATGGGGCTATGGGGCTATTGGGCTATAGGGCTACAGAGCTACAGGGCTACAGGGCTATGAAGCTATAGGGTTATAAGGCACCGGGCACTCGGGTGGGCCGCGGAAATCGGTGACGCACCTCACCTAACCATATGAAACCGCAAGGACCCCTACATATATTAGCTCTGTTTGGGGAATATATATATATATATATACACATACATACATACATATACATATGCATGTACACGTGCATGTATATGTACGTATGTCGATATACTATACAACCGTTCAAGTATGTATGCATGCATGCATTACAAACACACGTACATACAAACATGCATACATTACATACAATACAAACATGTATACACATACAAACATCGACGGTATGGTCACCACCCTCCTGCACATCGTGCTCGGGACCGTCGGGTCGGACCCCTTGTCCGAAGCGAAGACTGCACCCAGCAGTCATGGTGACGAACATCAGATTTCTTGGGAAGAAGTCACACTACTTGACCCGTGCGGCAGGGTAGTGTGTACAGCTGAACCAGATGTTCAGCGAGATGGACTTGAAGATGAGTACTTCTCCGACGACCCACTTTGCGGAGGAGGAGTCAAACGTGGAGGGAAGAGTGCTGCCAAAGCGACGAAGGGGCGTCGCGAAGTTGCAGATCTTGCCAACCAGGTGAATCAGATCACCACAGTTTTGAACAAATTGACTGAGAAGATGGGCGTGGAGTCTCAGGTGGCTGTGGGGAAGTCGCCAAAGAAACGCACGGCCAAGCACACACAAGTACCGCCGACACTTCAGAAGATACGAGAGTATATGAAGTACGTGCGGGTCAACCACATCAAGGTCACGGAGGAGCAGGTGCAGGACAAGCTGCGCGGCCTCCTCACGAGAACCACGGCGGCATCGACGTGGCTCAATGGGGGACCTGCGGCTGAGAAGCCGCAGGATACAAAGTTGGTCGTACATTCTCAACCGTGGGGCACGGCGAAGATTGTCAAGGCCGCTAATATCAGGACGACGACACTCGACGGCCCAGCCGTCATCACGTGCCAGTCGGCCACGGAGTACGAGCAGGCAACACAGTGGCTCGGATCCATCAAAGAGCAGCCCAGTGGGATGACGTTCATTGTCTTCAATGCACCGTCGATTTTGACTGGGGCTACCACTACCGAGGTCATGTGTGAGACATCTGCGGGGGTCAGACCACACACGGCCCAGATGATTACGACGGGGACCTCGCCACCGACACGCCAAGGGCTACCTACAGGCTTGAAGGATGACGAGGTCTCGACCGCACCACCCTTGGCCACAGCAGCCTTACGGCTCACGATTGCAGAGGCGTTCGCTGATGATGCTACGTACGCAACGGTCAAGGAGAAACCAGTGGCAATGGCGACAGTACTATTTCCTCAAGTGCTGGCGGCCAAGATTTTGAAAGTCAAAGGGGCAGTCAACTACCAGACGGAGTCGACGGCGATTATCCTTGTGCGAGAGAGTGATACAGATACATTTTTGAAGTGGACAGCCCCGTCTGGGGTATTTTTGAATCGACAATCTAGTAAGCTGGTGCCAGTCTGGCACAAACTACGTGACGGCGACAACATGATGACGTACCTCACCAGGGTGACCGCTGCGGCCGCACAGGTCGAGGGCAGATTGGTGTACCGCCCGTCAGATAACGCATCTTTGGGAATTCTATCTCAGAAGCCCATGGCAGCCGACATCCAACCCCGATGGTATTTGCAGAAGTGCCCAGAGCACTGGACGACACCACAGGAGGTCGAGGAGTGGGCCAAAGCCAGAGGGTTCCAGAACATCGACGGTATCACACGATCGAGTAAAAGAGCCTGGTTCCTACGAGCTGATCTGGACGGATTGGTCAAGGATCAGGTATGCACTTTCAAGTCGGGGATCATAGCGAGCCTAGCTGTGCCTCGCAGAACATCATCAAGACCGCCCCCACAGGCCAAAGGAGCATCAGCGTGGGGGACCCCCGCGCCGGCCAGAGCTCCAGTGCAGGAGGCGACAACGGAGGTGAAAGCAGAAGTACATGACAAAGATGGTGATGTGGACATGGAGAAGGCTGAGGAGGGCGATCAGAAGCGACCGCCGAAGCCAGGCTCAGCAGCAGCAGCCTCAGCAGCAGCAGCAGCCCCACCCCAAGCTCCACAGGCGCCTACGAGGCCTCCATGGGAGGCATACTTCAACGAGAAGTGCTGCGGGGGAGACGGAGATTGCTTTTTCCTCACGGCCTCCCACGGCATACGAGCGAACCAATCCAAGCCGAAGCAGATGGCGGAGAAGGAGATGGGCCCTGGCGGTGCACTCCAAGCCAACCTGCGCATGATCGTGTCCGCCAGCATGACGGACAACAAACGCTATCCCCAGGACGAGGCCCGCAATGCAGCCAAGACGGGGGAGTGGGCCACATCGGCCATGGTGAGAGCAGCAGCGGTCACCACGAAGACGAACTTCGCTATCTGGAAAAAGTCCCGCACTGGAACATGGACCTTGTATACCGCCCCAGCGGACATCAAGACCAAGCAGGTAGTGTGGGCCACGTTGGTGGACAAGCACTACAAACTTCTTCTCCCAAAGGCGGGTGTTGACCTACCCCAGGAGATTTTGACAAGATGGACGACTGCGGCATTCCCATATCCAGCACGATTTACAGGAGGAGGAACGGGCAGCGAACCACACACACCATCAGCGCGAGCTCCGTCGATCAGAGGAGCACGCAGCATGCTGGGACTCAGCCCAGCATCGACCAAGAAGACAGCGAGAGCTTTGAATGCAGCCAGGAGTTTGCTGGGTCTCAGTCAGTCGGGGCGTTCTAAGACCTCGAAGGCGACGGCCAAGGCATCCTCGAAGCCAACGGCTAAACGACTGGCACGCGCTAGGAGTGTTCTGGGACTATCAGTGGGCGAGGAAGCTGTCGACGATCCTCTCCCTGATCATGATTTACCAGTATGCCGTCCTGAGCGCTACAATTATTATTTTTGTGAATGTGGGTGGAAGCCCAATGGAGAGCATGCACCCTGTCACGTTCTACAACAAGCACGAGTACACTGGCGTGCCTGTAAGGGCACACCACCGCCAAAGGAACCACCTGAGAATAGGGCAGCACGGTTGAGGGCGGTGACCAGCCTATCATACATGGATAAAGGAAAGCGAGACAAAGCTTGGAGGAGGTACACCACATGGTACCAGTCTCTACCTGAAGATGTGAAGCCCAGCGTCTGCCAAATCACGGAGGACAACGTCGAGACGGTCAGGGACGGTAAGCAGGGCAACACAGTATATACTTGTACGAGGTGCGGCAGGCGCAAGCCACTCGCCAAACATATCCTGAAGAAAGGTAATACCGCGTGGGCAGTCTGTGCCAGGCGACCAGGAGATCAACGCAAGATCAAGGATGCCACGCACGATGTCTGGACCAGGATGGTCAACAGGGACTACGCGGACCAGATCGTGGAGGCACAGAAGAGGACGCGGGAAAAGCAGAAGCGCAGACAACGTACACCAGAGATGAAGGCCAAGCGCCAAGAGTACTACAAGAGGCGAAAGCTGATGCGGATGCTACGCAGACCTGCAGCAGTGGCTCCCAGCGAGGTGCCCGAGCAGGAGGAGGCAGCCGCGGCCTCGACATTGTCGTGACGGGACCCGCTCCTGGGAGGAGGAGGCCATCTTGCAGAAGGTCACGATGACTCCCAGGGGCAACCACCGCCCAAGCGGCAAAAGAAAGCTTCGACAAAGGTGGGGTGGACTACCCAACGGGGGGAGCGGTGCGAGCGGGGACTGCCCGGCGTTGCGCCGTTAGTGACCCTCGCACCGTTGCCCCCAGACACAGTTTCAAAGAAAGCGAGGGCTACTACGGCTTCGGGGGCTACTACGGCTTCAAAGAAAGCAAGGGTCATGGACATAAGTGCCGAGGACCCGTCCCAGAATTCAAAGGCTGTATTTGCAGACCAAGCAGTCTCTGAACTTGCTCCAAAGACTGATTTTTCTAGTTCTTCGAATTCAAAGACTGTATTTGCAGATCAATGCCTCGACGTGCACAGGGAGGCCAAAAGGCAGCGGTGTGGATCGGCGGAGCGGCGTCAGGGCGCAAGTCCTGGGGAAGCCCCGAATGCGAGGGAACACCCCAGGCAGCGTCGCCACGTTTTGCAAGCCTGGGGAGGCCCCGAATGCGAGGGAACACCCCAGGCTCGGGACGCTACGAGGGCTGCGACGAGACCGACGACGACACCAACACCATCGAGGAGATCATCGACGCGGAGTCCGAGATCCTCCAAACGCTTCAAGACAGGTATAGAAGATGAAGTGGAATACACTGACCATCGGGTTGACCAGGCTAAAGATCAAGCCAACGAGACCGAGCCCCAGGGCTCAGAGAACGACCAGGGCGAGAACTTCGATCGCCTGCAGGTAGCCACGATCATTGTCACCAGCATCTCAAAGGCCAGATTGTCGGAGATCCTGGACAATGTTGCAGACGACGTCGGCGTACTATGTCTTCAGGAGATACGACTCCCCGACATGAGGCCGAGGTGGCTGATCAACTTCTGTGCTCGACGAGGGTGGGGCGCAGCGTGCTCGAAGCCCCCTCCTCCTGGGGCGAGAGTGGCAACGACACAGGGCGGCTGTGCGATCTTGTGGCGACGCGCCATGGGAAAGATCAGCGTCATCAGGGACGACAAGCTCGACCATCGGATGGTTGGGATCAGAACTACCAAAGCGACAATCTTGAGCATGTACGGACCACAGTGGTACGATCGACCATGGTTTTTGTCAGCTCTGGATTATGCCAAATCACTGGGCCATCTGGGCCACCCCCTCTACATCATAGGGGACCTCAATTGGAAAGCTTCATATAACACATTATTGGATATTGGATGGCAGCTGGACGTATCGCAGGACCAACCTTCACAGGTGACCACAGCGGTAGGTACAGCTCCGACGAGGGCGTTATCATGGGGAAACCCGCAGGATGCCCCACCCAAGTACCTGGGCGCCAAGCTCTTGCCAGGCATCCCCCACCATGCAATGGTCAAGTATCAGTTGGAGATACCATACATTACTATCCCACGGTACCGACTACATCATACGGCTTCCTTCCTACCGGTGGTCAACACCAGGACGGTTACGGCCGAGTACAAGAGCCTCTTGAAGGAGTCGCTGGATGCAGTGTGCGCAGCTCCCCATATTGGCGGGGCAATCGACCTGGATCTTAACGACGACACAGATGTCCCGCTGGTCACGAGGTGGCACTATTGGCACGAGCGAGCGGAGGCAGCACTCAACATCGCAGTTGACAAAAAGATGGTGGAGATCGATCGCCTACCTGAGAGGAGCAAGGGCTCCCGACCCACGCAGAGGCCAGCAGCACATGGACCTCGGTTTCGACCAGAACAAAGTATTGCACACAGGCGTCTTCTCCGCCTCCATCGCCGCTTCTCGGAGGCACTCAGGCAGGGAACGTCAGCGATGGCTGAAGTCTCTCCACGGCACTTCATGGATATTGCCAGAGCCGCCTTCGAGGGTATTGTCAACATGAAAGCAGAAGGTATTCCTTGTTATGCAGATTGCCTGCAGTGGCTGACGGCAGCCATATCAGCGGAGAATATTAAGTTGCAACGTGAAGCCCAGAGATCTTGGAAAGAAAAGTTTGCAGCGTGGTCCACAGAGGTGTACAAAGTGGCCACGCCTATGTTCAAGCAAGCACCCCCAGCATCATCGTGCCACGTCTCGCAGTTCGCCGAGGAGTGGGAAGCACAGTGGAAGCCAGGGAATGTTGACAAACAAGCGCACCTTCGAGCATGGCAACATCGCGCTGATCAAGTTGAGTTTCCCAAGTCGACTTTACATGAGATGTGGCTGCCAACGAAGGAACAGTTTGACGAAGCGCTGAGAAGCTCCAAGGGCTGTGCTGGATTGGATGGGTGGTCCTTCAGAGAGATTCGTATCCTGGCGGACCTGTACCCAGAGATCATTGCAGAGCTCTACACGTTGTGGTGTGATACTTCCAGGTATTGCATTGAACATGAAGGTTGTCCACCAGGAGAACTCCATGATCTGGTTTTCGCCTGGAGAGTGGCGGGCATGCCCAAGGGAGAGGATGACACGAGGCCTATCAGCGTGGGCAGCGTGTTGCTACGTATATGGCTCAGAGCATTGGCATTTGCAGCTCCTGAGCCGCCAGAGGGCCAATGGGCTAATCGAAAGCAGATATCAGTCACTCACGCGATCAGCCAGTGGTTGAGACATTGTGAATTGAGCTCGGATGGATGCGAATTGGATCTCAGCCGTGCTTATGATAATATCCTTCATGAAATTGCGAGTGCTGCAATGGAGCGTTCAGGTTACCCTCTCGCAGTACGATATGTATGCAAATCGGCATGGAAAGGCCCTCGGTGGTGCAGCCTCAACGGAGAACTTGCAGAGAGGGCAATATATGCAGAACGAGGTTTGCCACAAGGCGATAGCACAGCACCTGGGACCATGATCAGTACCCTTGTTCCTTGGATCACGTCTGGCCCTTCAGGATGCTTTATGGACGACCGCTACATCGTTGGGGATAGCCCGCAGGGGCTGCTGGACGATATGGCTCAAACATCTACCTTCGACAGTGAAGTGGGTTTCAAAGCGAACAACAAGAAAACGCAGGTATGGTCCACCACGGACGCAGAGCCGCAGCAGATCGAACATCTTGGTCTCCTTGCTTGCCCTACCGACGTGACACGGGCCATCATACCAAAGGACAAATGGGCCAAGCTACACACTGGGATTTCTATTCTTCAGTCAGTGCCTGGATCTTGCATGGTGAGACTGCGGTTGGCCTATACATACCTAAGACCTCTTTGGACGTGGGGAACTCCTATTGTGACACCTCCACCGACAGAGACGGCAAAGCTATTGGCGAGAGCAGTATGGCGTACCCAGAATACATGGTGGTGCCTGGGCAGATGGTGGTGCCAGAACATCATGCTTCACCCAGTATACTCGTGCAGCCTCTTCGCCTTCAGACGTCTACATGACGAAAAGCTGGTTTGGTCATCTTTCTTAGAGAATTCTATCCAAGTTCACGCTAGAACCCTGGGCTTGGAGTATATACGATTTTCGGATGAACGTGGAGTTTTACTGGAAGTCTCACATATGGACGACTTCAGAGTATTGCAGATTGTGGAAGGTTTGGCGGACGCTCAGCACCGATTCTGGACGCACTCACAGAGGGCACAACACGTCCTTCGGGTTATTGCTAGGATCAGGTGCCTTCAAATCGTGGAGCCCCGCAGGAAAGATTCGGAGGAGGTCGAGTCAGTGGATGTCGACGCCTGCAGCAATAAAGTGTTCACAAAGTGGTTTCATTCATTGAGTATTGCCGAGAAGTTCAGCCTCTCAGTGTACCGCTCAGGGGCGGCTTCGTCGGAGACGCGTCGACAGACAGGGCTACCGTGCCCACACTGCGGCCACTTGTGGCCATCTATACGTCATCAGGTCGTAGAGTGCCCGCAGTGGAGCGGGCTCAGAGCTGATCTTTCTTCAAAGTACGATTTACCGCCCACGTTCTGGACCAGCCTTCCAAGGGTGTCGGCCAAAAGTGGGTGGATCACGTACGCGGCTGACCCCGCGTCAAATATCATAAGAGCTACCATGCTGAGGGCCATCTGTGAGATGGGCATCGGCATCATTGGCAGCGGACTTGAAGGACGACTTCATGACCCAGCGCCGCCCCCTGTGCGGCGGCGGGTACGTGTTGCTGCGTAACTACCACGAGTGGATCTACCCCATTGTCAGGGTATTCCACCTCATCTTTTACACATACAAACATCATTACAGGCATGCGCACATACATTACACTGTAGTGCATTACATTCTTGTGCACTGCAATACGTCGCAGCACTTTAAACTATATTACATTCAAGTCCGTTC
>CAUYUJ010005681.1:503037-545316 GCA_963575745.1 Prorocentrum cordatum | reverse complement strand
TCCTCCTCCTCCTCCTCCTCCTCCTCCTCCTCCTCCTCCTCCCCCTCCCGCCGCCTCCCCCCGTGGGCGCCCCTCCTGGCCCGCCGACGCTGCACGGTGGAGCCCTTGAGCTCCAGGATCAGCTCCTGCGGACCGCCGCTGCCCATCCGAGCCCGCCGCACACACCTCCCTGGCGTTCAGTCGGGCATGTCCCTCTACAGGAGGGATCTTCCAAAACAGTCAAATAGTCTGGGGACGATTTGTGATATTTTTCGAATATGTGTAAACTTGTTTTGAATAGTTCCTGGTTGTTCGTTCAAAATCCGCCTGTAAGAGAGCATGCCAGACCTAGCCCTGGCGCCCGGGGAGCGGCGGCCACCCGGGGGGCGGCCGCCCGGAGAGCCGCCGCCGCCCTTCGCCGTCGTCGTCGTCGTCGCCGCCGCCGCCGCCGCCGTCGTCAGCGTCGTCATCGTCGTTGTCACCGTCAGCGTCGTCGTCGTCGTCGTCGTCGTCGTGGTCGTCGTCGTCGCCGTCGTCGTCGTCGTCGTTGTCGTCGTCGTCAGGGGGCCTGGCACCCTCGCGCCGCGGACAAAGCACAACGGAAAACGTTCGCCAATTGTCTGCCTCTGGGGGCTTTCAGTGGGCCCCGGGGCCGTCAAACTTAGGCTCAGGATGCACGCCAGCCCCGAAGAAAGGGACCAGACATTCAGGGGTCGCGCTACGTGGGTGGGCACATCCCGACGCCGATGGTCTGGGGCACCCCCATCTCAGCGACGCTGGCGCCGCCACGACCGCCTCCAAAAGAGACTCGCCCTCCTCCGCCCTCCGACGGTCACGTGCGCGCCCCCTGTTTGATGGGCCTATTTCCACCACCACCACCATCAGTTGCAGGGGGGGAGGGGTCCTCCTCCTTCTCCTCTTCCTCCTCCTCCTCCTCTTCCTCCTCCTCCTCCTCCTCCTCCTCCTCCTCCCCCTCCTCCTCCTCCTCCTCCTCCTCTCCTCCTTCTCCTCCTCTCCTCCTCCTCTTCGTCCTCCTCCCGTCCTCCTCCTCCCCCCTCCTCCTGCCTCCTCCTCCTTCTCTCCTCCTCCTCCTCTTCGTCCTCCTCCTCGTCCTCCACCTCCTCCCCCCCTCCACGTTATGGTGGCGGTGGTGGACAACAGGCCCATCGCCTGTTGCGTGGTGCCTCGGAGCACAGCCAGCGCAGCAGCGGCAGCCCCGCCCGCGCCCCCTGCGGGCGCGGCGGGGCACCGCGCGGCGCGGCAGCGGCAGCGCCAGGCGGCGAGGCTCGCGGCCCGCCGGCCGAACCGGAGTTCCGCCCGCCCCGCCTGCCCTCGCCTTCTCCTCCTCCTCCTCTTCCTCCTCCTCGTCCATCTCCATCTCCATCTCCTCCTCCTCCTCCTCCTCCTCCTCCGCCTCCCCTCCAAGCGGATACCATGACAATGGAAACCCTAAAAGTCCCATCGTTGAACTAACACTGTGCCTTGAACATGTAGGAGCATGGCTCTGAAAAGTGGCAACCATGTGTTGTACAAGCTCACGACATGTTTGAAGCATGCTTGAAACATCTGGAGATGATTTGGCAGCGCGATTCCTCTCCATTGATCGTCGTCCACAAGTCTTGCCAGTGGACCCACAGACCCGGTGCTCCAGAAAATTTGGAGCGGCAAGCCCGTTGGCCGCTTTCGGGCTCCAGGGGCCCTCGCCGGGCCCCGGGGCCGCCTCCAGAGACGTCTCGGGGCGAAGAGCCGGCCCCAGGGAAGTGGTCCCGACACCTCCGGGGCCCACGCATCGAAACCAGTGGAGCCGCTGGATGTCTGGGGAGGAGGCGGGCCCCGAGGGAGGCGGGTGATGGAGCCTGGGGCCTTCCCCAGACTAGCTCGTCTTCCCGAGTGCTTTGGTTGCGGTCTCCGGGGGCAAGGGCAGGATCCCCCAAAGAGCCCGAGGACGGCGAGGAGCCTCGGGTCCCGCTCCCTTCAGGGCCCATAGCTTCTCCATGGGGGCTGCCCTTTAGCAGGCCCAAAGACTGCGGAGCAGGAGTTCTGCAGCAGGGGAGTCGACACCCCAATGGTGGCAGGTGGGGGTAGAAGCTCTCCCACCGCCCTGGGACAGGAGCCCGCGACCGCGGTGAAGTTTTTTTCCGTGTATTCTAGAACGCGCGTCAAGGCACGGGGGGGGCCGCTCCGTCCGCCCCGACCGTGCGCCCTGCCGTGGCGCTCAGGACTCTCTGGGCATCGTCGCGTATAGCCGACGTTGCCCAGTGGTCCCACACGCAGACCAACCTCGCTGCAGGTCAGCCTGTCTGAGTCGCTCTCCAGACAGGGTTGTGGAAGGTCCTAGGTTGATATTAAACATTGTATATATATATATGTACATATAAATGTGTATATATATACATACATATATGTACACACTCGGAAAACCGAAATACTCAGCGTTTCCTGGCTCCGAGGGCGCCAAACACTCTGTAATCTTGGTTTTTCGTTGCTACGGAGAGGAGGACACGGAAAGGAGAAGGAGGAGAAGGATGATGGGCGAGGAGGAGGAGGAGGCATTGTGTCTGGAGAAGGAAAATGGGGAAAGGAGGAAGGAAAGGAACAGAGAAGGAGGACGAGAAGGAACGGAGAAGCAGAGCGAGGTGTGATCTTGGATGGGGGGGGCAACCTATATGTATATTTATATGCACATATATACATATATCTACACACATAGATGTGTGTTTATATATACATGTATATCTATCTATCTATCTATCTATCTATATATATATATACATGCGCCAACGCTGGCACCACGTGGCATACACAGACGTGGCTTCCAGGGTGGTTCGCCTTCCGTGTTCGGCGGCACCGTTTGCCGCCCCGTGAGCGGCCGGAGGGTCTGGGCGTGGGCAGGCCTCGGCAGGGCACGATGCAGGGACGGAGCTGTGCTTAGGTCGGGCGTGTTCGCCGACAGACAATTTGGGCGACAAGAATGAAAATACTACAGAAATGGCCCCAACTATTCAAAACATTCGAAACAAATCGTCCTCATACTTTTTGTTGTACTATGTTTGAATATTCCTCCTGTAGGGGGACAGGCCCAACTTAAACCTATGCCACGCTGGACCTCAAGCTGGCCCAAAATCATACGAAGCTTGGCGGCCAGCCAGAATGAGGACATCTCCACCAGCGCACGAAGCATTCAATGGCTGGCGCTCCTGGTCACTACCGAGGCACATGATTATCGCCACGTTCTGCTGTCTGTGCTCCCTTCTCGCCAGGGGCGGGGACGTTAAGCTGCTTCGATCGAATGTCGCTTCCCATGGCTAAAATCGGCTGCTGCTCAGGGCTGCTGTCTTGGACTGAAATCGTACTGGTTCCGGCAAACTGTTGACATCCAGGTATTCACAAAATCTGAAATAAGTAAAAGGACACATACATCGCAAAGCGGGCGAAGTATGAGTGTGAGTTTGCTCAGACATGGAAGCTCGAGACATTGTCTGGAACTGGAAATTTGGAACATGTTGACAAGTTCACCCAGGTCTGTAAGTTTGCAAATAGATTGAACAAGAGTTCGCCCGGATTTGAAAAACAATCGTTGGAAACAGTTTTCACAGAGTTGGAAGTTTGAATGATTCAAAAAGTTCGCCTGTACTTGGGAGTTGGAGCGAAACTGGAAGCAGTTCGCCCGTATCCGGAAGTTGGGACACAGCTTCACAAACAAAATTGACCAGATTTGGAGGTCTGGTTAAAAGTGAATAAAAAGGTCGTCTGGATTTGGAAACATGAAGAACATGCGTTTGAGTAATCTGACACAATACGGGCATCAACGTGGACAACTTTGGAAATTAGAATCACACTTGCCCGTTCTTTCCATACTCCTAACTTTTCTCTGTCTCACACTCATACTTCCGCTTAGCTTTGACTTCGAACTTTTGGCATACTTCGAATATCCCGCGTCCGGCCATCCGTTTGCTTGCTTGCGGCGCCAGAATCTTACACCATCGCACACGTCTGCGTCTATGATGTGATGATGCATGCCTGGGTGAGGCAGACCCCTGGGCCAACCCAAGGTAATAATGCTGAAGAGCAGGTCTACATGACTACGCATGCTGAATAATGATGGCCCACCTTGGCGATGCGAGATGCGAGCGAAAGCAACATTGGACGATACATGCATGACACGACAAAGAATCAAAACATACAAGAGGGCACAGGTCTGCTGAACCGACAAAGCTCCGACCACTACCGCGCGTTGATGTCAGCGCGGGCAGACCAGCACATCCCAGCACAGGCTGGAGAAGAAACGACAAAACGCGGTCAGGGATCACGGAGCAGACGCTAGCAAGGCGGCGGAGAGAAAGGAAGAAACACCACTCCGAGTGGCAGGGCGCTCCGCTCGTCCATGTCACCTCACCTCCTCTCTTGTGGCAGAGCGCTGTGCTGCGGGAGACAGACGGGTCCTTGTCCTTGAGCACGCAATGGCAGCCGGAGACGCGCGAGATCTTCTCGGGGAACCTGCTGAAGGACAGCTGCGCGACGTCGTCGGCGCCCAGCCGCATGTGTTCCACGCCGAAGTCCGCGGGCGGCCCCTCCTCCGACAGCCTGCGCGTCCGCGCGCTCGGGCGAGGCGGCACCGGGACCCTCC
Source organism: Prorocentrum cordatum (assembly GCA_963575745.1). Lineage (NCBI taxonomy): Eukaryota > Dinophyceae > Prorocentrales > Prorocentraceae > Prorocentrum > Prorocentrum cordatum. The sequence goes on along the minus strand of CAUYUJ010005681.1, from coordinate 540,710 downwards.
GGCTGGGCCTGATCCGCTCCAGCGCCCTGCCGACAGGTCACTGCACTGCGAGGAGGAGGAGGAGGAGGAGGAGGAGGAGGAGGAGGAGGAGCAGAAGGAGGAGGCTCGCAGACCTGGACTTGAGAGGCAGACTTGGCACGCAGTCGTCGCGCCGCCATGAGGGGGGCTGAGACAGGAGCGGAGGGCCTCCTCTGGCCACGGCGAGGCTCGGTCGCGCATGGCCCCCCCGACCTGGCTCCCGGGAGCGGCCCAGACAAACAGAGCCCCACAAGGCCCTCGTCTTCACGCCTGAACTGTAAAGGCTTCACTTCTTCAGCGCCTTGGCTCACTTCAGCGCCTTGGCTGTAGCAGCCGCTGCGTGCTGAGACGAAAGCGGTCCTAACTTCAGCGCCCTGGCAGTAGAGGCGTCTGCAAGATGAGCTGTTCTGGGTGTCGACACAGAGGCCTGCCGGGGGCGGCCGTGTACTTCAGACGCGGGTGCTCCGCAAACCCGTCTAGGACGAGGGCGCCCAGGCTGGGAAATGTTGCTTTCACGCGTAGCACCGGCGGCCCGGGCGACACACGCAGTACCTCGCGAGAGGATGGCGTGTCGCTCCGCTCCGCAGGGCGGGGGGCTCGGACAACAAAAAACTCTGGACGCAGACGCCCGGGGGGCCGCGAAGTGGATAGCGTGTCGCGCAGAGGCGCAGTATACCAGAACCCGCCGAGCAACACGCTACTCAAAAGTTCCCGATCGTGGCGCAACATAGCCCGAGATATGTGCGCGAACCGCCAGGGCACGCGGAGGTATACAGTTCGCTGCTTGGTACCCGCCGCCGAACCAGACGGCGAGCATGCTTCTGGCACAGTCGCGTATCGCCCTGCATGCTTTTCAATACCTTCTCATTCCAATCGTGACCCCGCAGCGGAGGGGACACGAGAGGGAGAGGGGTTATACGGCGGCGAGCAAGCGGGTGACTCCCATGGAGGGGAGCAGGCGGACGAGAAGGGGAGGGTGAGAGCAAGCAGAAGGCAGAGGACGGGCGGGAAAAGGGAACATGGACGCATGAGCCCTGGTCCACCCTCCTTTTCGCCCCCTCCTCCCTGCTTCTCCGCCCTCTCTGCGCCTCTTCCAGCCTCCTCTGCCTCCCCCTCATGCTCCTCCTCCTCGTCATCATTCTCCCATCCTCCCAGAGGCGAGCCTGAATTCCTTATCGCCGACGGTACCACCCACGCCGATCCGAACTGAACCTCCTCCCTGCGCCAACCTCCTCATCCGCAAACATCCCTCCTCCACCATCCCTCAACTACCTCCTCACTGTTCCTCCCCCCCTCTCTGTTGATCCGCTGATGACGGCATAAGGGCATCCTCACGCTGCCTCCCTCCCTCCTCTCGCTCATTCGCCGGGCCTGGCCTCTTCCTTACACCCTCCTCCTCCTGATTGGCATCATCATCATCATCATCATCATCATCATCATCATCATCATCATCATCATCATCATCATCAGCACCATCATCATCATCATCATCATCAGCAGCATCATCCTCATCCTCATCCGGATCCTCATCCTCATCATCAACATCATCATCACCATCACCATCACCATCACCATCATCATCATCATCATCATCATCATCATCATCATCAGCATCATCATCATCATCATCACCGTCATCGTCATCATCATCATCTTCCTCCTCCCGTCTTCCTGTTATCCTCCGCAACCTCAGCTTCATCCTACTCCTCTTCCTCCTCCTCCTCGTCCTCATCATCATCATTATCATCATCATCATCACCATCACCATCATCATCATCATCATCATCATCACAATAATCATCATCATCATCATCATCATCATCATCATCATCATCATCATAGTCATCATAGTCATCATAGTCATCATCATCATCATCATCATCATCATCATCATCATCATCATCAGCATCATCATCGTCTTCAGCAGCATCAGCCCTCCTTAGTTGCTTCGCTACTGCACAGCATCATGACGATCTTTTCAATCATGGTGGCGAGGGAGGAGGAGCGGGCGAGCGAGCGAGCGAGCGCGCGGCTTCCGCATTCGGGAACCTTGGGCCCTGGACAGGGCGGCGCTGGGAGGGCCTCGGCCCTAGCACCTCGGGCAGGGCAATTCTCGACGTCCTGTTTCCGGCTTGTCCTTTCACCCGCCGCGGCGCCGTCGGTGATAGGGCTCCGCGCGGGGCCAGCGCAAGGTCAAGTGTGCAGACGGCTGAGGGCGGGGGCCCGTCGTCAACGCCGATGCCGCCGCCGTCGCAGCCGCTGCCGCCGCCACCGCCATCCTCGCCGCCATCGCAGCTGCCGCCGCCGCCGCAGCCGTCGGCGTCCTCGCGCCACCGCGGCCTGCGTCTCCAAAGGTCCCCGACGCTGCGAAGCAGGAACCGCAGCATCGAGAATCACGCAGCAGCCCGCAGATGCGGATGAGTGTGACGGGGCTGGCGCAGGGTGGGTCGCGGGATTGGGTCGCGGTCTGGCTCGCGAGTGGGTCGCGCGGTGGGTCGCGGGGTGGGTCACAGCTGGTCGCGGACGGGTCACGGGCGAGGGCGACGACAACAACAAGCACGCAACAACGATCCGCACCGCGGTATGCCACTTCAGCCACGCGCTCAGGGACAGTCAAGGACCGTTCGGCCCCCTCATTCTGATCATGCCCAGAGCCCTAAACCCCATCTTTCTGGAACATCCTCCGAGGCGCATCGATCTGTGATGGCCCCGAGGCCCGAAACTGGGCAACACAACGCCTGGTAGGAAGAAACTGCGACGCCCATATCTCAAGGTCGACGCGGTCGCCGTCGTCGTCGAGGCTGGGCCTCGGGGATCTTCTGACCCGGGTCAATCCAGACCCGGGTCAGCAGGAAACCAAAAACTGCAATGCAAGACAACAAAAACTGCAACGCAGGTCCTCGCAAACCCGGGTCAGCCAATATGTGCGGCCGCCTCGCGGCCACTAACGGTTCGCTGACCTGGGTCAGCCAGAGGGGGTCTTCGCAGGATACTGCAGGATCTGGTGCCCTGGCTGACCCCCGTTTGCGTTGACCCCCGTCTCAAGGCTCCCGATCGTCGTCGCCGCCGCCGCACCGGCCGGTCCGATCGGCGCCTCTCCGGGCTCCCGCTGCGCCGGCTGCGGCTGCTGCTGCTCGACCTGCTGGGCGTGGGGCTCCTGCTGCCGGCCGCCAAGGCGGGCGGGCGGCAGCGGCGAGGCCGACGGGGACGGTGCCGAGCGCCGAGGGCGGCGGCGCCGAGGGCGCCGAGGACAGCGCCGACGGCGGCGGCCGCGGCGGCGACGACGCCGATGGCGGTGGCAGCGACGGCAGCGCCGAGGGCGCCGAGTGCGACGGCGGCGTCGAGCTCTGCGGCCAGCGCGGCGGCGACGGCGACGGCGACGGCGAGGAGCGCGGCGGCGGCGCGAGGACTGCGGCAGAGGCGATGGACGAGAGCGGCGGCGGGAGGTGACGACGAGAGAGAGGGAGGGGGGGGGGGGGAGGGAGGGAGGTGGAAGAGGGAAGGGGGTAGCCGGATGAGGCTGGAGCAGCTCTGTCTCCACCTTACCCCCCTCCCTCCTCCGCGTCCTCTTCCTCTGCTCCACGAAATCGGCCGACGTATCCCTCCATGCCTTGCTTTTCATCCGTCCTTCCTTCCTTCCCTCTCCTCTTTCTCTTCATCCCCTTTACTCCTCCTCATTCTCCTCCTCCTTCTCCTCACCCTCCTCCTCACCGTCTTCGTGATGATCCTCCACCTTCCAATAGCATCCCTCCCACTTTTCCGTCCTCCTTTTCACAAAACATACCCACTCTACATCCTCCCTCCTCCCTCTACTCCTCGTCCACCACTCTCTTGCTTCCTCTAACATACTTCATTACTGTCCGTAGCCTTCCATTATATTGGCTCCTGCTGATCCTCCTTCTCATTCTGCGCTTCAGACGCTCTGGGTGCCCTGACTGTTGGTGCCCGCGCCCTCCACTGCCAGCGCTCAGCGCGCCGAGCGCCTCATCCGTCTCCTCCTCCTCGATCCTCTCTGCACTGTTCCTCTTCCCTCCTCCTTCTCCGTCTCCTCCTACTCCTCCCCTTTGTTGCGTCGAGCGGCCATTCGCTGTACAGCTGTTGCCAACTCCTCCTCCTTCCTCCTCCTCCTCCTCCTCCTCCTTATCATTCCTCCTCCTCCTCCTCCTCCCCCTCCTCCTCCCCCTCCTCCTCCCCCTCCACCTCCATCCCTTTTCTTCATGTAACTCCTCCCTGTGCACCCCCAAGTTTGTCGATCTGGGGCTGTCTCGGCGAGGGTGGCGCCTCCCCAGCGCGCTCACCTAGACAGCACCTATCTGGAACGCTCGGCTTCGCACAACTCGCTGGCTCTAAGAGGTACCCTCGGGGCCGGAGCGCATTCCTGTGACGTGCCTCCTCCGCGACGACCACGGCCCATGAAGGGTGAACAGCCGGACTCAGGGAGAGCCACGAGTAACGATCCGTGCCTTCGCGGTCTGGGCGAAGAGGCTGGATCCCATGGATGTGCGCTCCCGTGGATGGATGCGCTCTGCGCGCGGCGTTCAGGCCAAGTCGCCCCGCATCGGGGAGCCAGCTGATGACCCGAGCCCTGGGCCCTCGAGGCCCCAGCGGCACGACTCCAGAGGCCACGACCCCTTCCCGGGGGGCCAGCTCCTCGCCCCAGGACCCGTCTCCGATGGCCCCAGGGCCAGCTGCCGGGCCCCTCTGCAGGGGCCGATGAGAGAGTCGAGCTGCCACGCCCAGGCTGGGGAGACAGCAGGCTGTCGGAGCTCTGGCACACGCGATCCTCCTCCTCCCCCTCCTCCGCCTCCTCCTCCTCCTCCTCCTCCTCCACATGATCCTCCTCCTCCTCCCCCTTTTCCTCCTCCTCCTCCTCCCCCTTTTCCTCCTCCTCCTCCTCCTCCTCCTCCTCCTCCTCCTCCTCGTCCTCCTCCTCCTCTTCCTCCTCCGCGAGAGAGCCGCGCGCCTGTTCAGGTCGGACGCGACGCTCAGGTCGTCCTCCAGGGCCGCGTTCAGGTCCAGCGCGCCTGGAGGGCGGTCCCGCCGCCCGGGGCGCCCCAGGGCCCACCGCTAGAGGCACAGCGGAGGCCAGTCCTCGCGAAGTCTTCCACGAGAAACCCAAGCCTGAGACCCCAGGACGCGTCACGCCTTCCATCGCAAAATCGTCGAAGCCCAAGAAGCCAAGGGCACCCTGGAGGCGAGCAGGGTGTCGCCACTGTAACCACGTGCGGACCCTGCCCCTGCGGGTCAGCCTGCTGAGGCGCCGCCCCTGGGGCTCAGCATCGAGGCCGGTCTGCAGCCCAGTATAGAACAGCCGCGGGTCTCGGCACCCCTGTGGTTGCACACGGCTACTGCCTGCAGTCCTGTGCAAATGGCGTTTGTATGTATGCATGTGTGGATGTGTCTACATACGTACGTATGTGTGTATGCATGTACGTAGGGCCGCGCGTATGTGTGGATATGTAAAGGTATGTAAACATGTACGCATACATGCAGACATGCATGTGTGTCTGTACGCATGTGCACCTACGTGTGTGTCCTGCACGCATGTATACGAACACATATACATATATATATACACATTATGCAAACATGCATTCACGCAATCATGCATGTACACATGTATGTATGTACACGTCTATATATGTGTGTATGTATGTATGTATGTATGTGTGTGTGTATGTATGGATGGATGGATGGATGGATGGATGGATGGATGGATGGATGGATGGAGGGATGGATGGATGGATGGATGGATTTGTGTATGTATGTATGCGTGCATGCGTATGTATGTACGCACGCATGTATGTACGTGTGTGCACGTATGTGTATATAGGCATGTGTGTATGTATGCAAGTATGGGTGGATTTGTGTATGGAGGGGAGTATGTACGTAAGTATGAATGTATGTATGTGCATACTTATGCATACATTCATGTATGTATGTATGTAAGTAGGTATGCATGTATGCATGTATGCATGCATGTGTATGTGTATGTCTGTTTGCTGTATGTATGCATGTATGCATGTATGTGTGTTTGCATGCAAGCATGTGCGTATGGATGTGTGTATATAAGCAGGTATGTATGAATGAGTGTATGCATGTATGTGCGCATGTACGCATGTATGCATACTTGTACGTATGGATGTGAGTATGGATGTACGCATGTATGCCTGTATGCATGTTATGAATGTACGGGTGGATGGATGCATGGATGGATGGATGTATGTCTGTATGTGTTGTTCGACCGCTCTGGACCGCTCTGGTGGAGCAACTCAGCTTCCTCCCAGGCCAGCCTGACTCCCGCCTGGGCCGCCGCGGTCGCCGCGCGACAGGACCCCCCTCTCCCGAGCCTGGAAGCCGAGCCGATCCTGTGAGCCCCGCGGAGAGCCGCGAAGACACGTTGGGTGCAGATGCCGCTATCTGGAGCCAGGATGTCGCCATGTGGTTCCAACAGGGGCCCTGCTGTCGAGGATCGCAGGAGTTGCACCTCTTCCTCGGCGGAGGGCGGCGGAAGGTCGGCGGAAGCAAGACGAGGCCACCTCCGCCAGCGGAAGGTCCGGCGGAAGGATAGGCACCGGGCTGGCGGAAGTGAAGGATGCACCCCCAAGAGAGGAACGCGTCTTTGGGGAGCAGGGTTCGCGAAGTCGCCCACGTGACCTGCTGGGGCCTCTCTCCTGCTTTTGGACCGCGCAAGTCTGGCGACGGGAAGGGAGGCCCCTCCAGCCGCGAAGCCTCTCTGCGGGCCTCCCGGAGAGACGCCCGTGCACGAAGCCCTCTGCACGAGGCTGCCCGCGTCGCCCCCCGGCGCCGCGGCGCGGGCACTCCCAGACGAGAGGCGCAGACAAACTGCACGAACAGAACTTCGCGGACGTCCGCGAGGATTCCCTGGATCGGCGCTGGGCCGCTCTGGCGGCGCCTCCGGCGCCGATCCAAGAAACCAGCGCGGACCTCCGAGCCATTCTGTTGCATCCCGTTGTCTACTTTCGGCCGACTGCACCCGAAGCGTCCATCTGTGTGGCCGCCCGACGTGGTGCTCGAATGCGCAGGGTCTCGGCACGGAGGCTGGGCAGCGGGAGCCCAGGTTTGCCCTGACGACTGCAGGGTTTCGAATGCCTCTCCGGACCTGACTATGCAGACGGGTACCTGGCATCGGACGTGTGCAGTTTCCCTCGGCGACCATCCTGGACCATCGAGCAAACAAAAACACGCACGAAACCGACGGGAAATGGACGTCCGAGCGATGGCAAGGGCGTACTAGAGCACCCCTGCGCTGATAGCGCCCAGGACACCGTCGATCAGTGCAACCCTGATGGTGCTCAGCAGGCGGGGACCTGAGCCGACGCAGGACGTGGCGCTGTCCCCCCTATTTCTGCTACCATCCCGCGCGAAAGCATAGGCCTCCGACGATCTGACTTTTGCCCGCGAGCGGCCGCTGGGGTCCTGCCCCGCCCACGGGGCCGGCTATTCGCCCCGGATCCATGTTTCATGGTCCCGGGGTTCGAAAGCGGGCCCCAAAAGACGAGACCGAGGGAACTCGACCAGATTCAGAACATCAGACCGTCGGATATCTGAAGCAGGCCCTTTCTTGCCACTCTCCTGCCACACCCTTCCCGCGCTCTGCCGAGGTGGTGCCCGCTTCAAGGGCAACGGCAGGTGGGGGCCAGCTCAGAGGGGGAAACGTCGACCTGGAATCCACGCTGCAGCGCCAACGGGTAGTCGACAGGCCCTCGATGGCGCAAACGTGCGCCCCTGGGCGCGGTGGGCTCTCGGGCGCCCATCGGCGCTCCAAGGGCGACCGGGGGCCGACGTATTCCGCATTTTCCCATGAGGCTGTCCCCCCGACCGTTGCCCCTGACGGAGCAGATGGGGTCGGAGCAGATGGGCTCGGAGCTGATGGAAGGGGCCCTGGGACACACAAATAAATACACACACATAAAAGGATTCCCCATAGTTTCCCATATCTGGGATTCTGTCTTCCCCCCCACTGCCCATGTTGTGTTCTGGGGAATCGACGATTACTTGTGTCTGTATGCTTTTGCTCCTTCTGACGGATGGGCTCGGAGCAGATGGGGTCGGAAGACTGCGACGCATCGACGATGCATCGCCACTGGGTCAGCGATGCGGAGGCGACGTCGACGATGCATCGGCGCCATCGTGGAGAACATCTGGCTCCGCACCGAGCCGCATCGTCGATGCATCGGCGATGCGGCGCGATCCCTCGACCCCATTTTGGGGAAACCAAAAGGTCCCGACACCGCTACCCCCAGTGACATCTCCCAGGGTACGTTCTCACTAGAATTCCGAGCCGACTCCAGCGGTGGCGACGAAGGCCGCCCAGGAAGCCCAAAGGGGGGAAACGGCCGAAAGGTCGCGATATGGGTGCCATTTCCTCCGCTGACATCCTCTATTCGGCAGGGCGTGTTCCCTTACAGGCGGATTTTGGAGGAAACAAATAATCAAGCATAGCCAAACAAAGTCAGAACATCTTCCCTATATTGTTGTTTGACTATGTTTGAATCTGTTTGTTTCCCAGACATCCTGTGGTGTTGGGTCCTCGTTTTGGGGAGACGGTCTCCGCGTCTCTCCTCTCCTCTTCTCCTCTCCTCCCCTCCTCCTCTCCTCCTCCTCTCCTCCTTGCCCTTCCTCTCCCCTCGTCACCCTCTCACTTTGGCACGCCCCTCACACGTTTCGTGGCCCCAAACGGAGCTGCACTTGCTGTCCCAGCGGCGCAGTTCGCACGGCGGCGCCGCCCCATTGTGGCATACACCTCACACGCTTCGTCGCCCAATCAGGAGCTCCACTTAAGGTCCCAGTGGCGCAAATCACATGGCGGCGCTGCCCCATTTTGGCACACCCCTCACACGCTTCGTGGCCCCATGGTGAGCTCCATCGAAAGTCCCAATGGCGCGGTTCGCATGGCGGCGCCGCCCCATTTTGGCAAACCCTCACACATTTCGTGGCCCATAATGAGTTCCACCGAAGGTCACAGTGGTGGACTTCGCGTGGCGGCGCCACCCACTTGTGGCACACCCCTCACACGTTTCGTGGCCCCAAAGTGAGCTCCACTTACTGTCCCAACGGCATCGTTCGCATGGCGGCGCCGCCCCATTTTGGCAAACCCCTCACGCGTTCTTGGCCCAATAAGGAGCTCCAGTGAAGGTCCCCATGGCGCAGTTCGCATGGTGGCGCCGTCACATTGTGGTACACCCCTCACACGCTTCGTGGCCCAATAAAAGGGATCCACAGAAAAAACCCACCGGTGCAATTCGCATGGCGGCGCCGCCCGATTTTAACACACCCGTCACGCGTTTCGTGGCCCCACAGGGAGCTCCACCTAAGGGCCCCGTGGCGCAGTTCGCATTGCGGCGCCGCCCCGTTTTGGCACACCCCTCACACGTTTCGGGGCCCCGTGGGGTGCCCCACCTGAGGTCCCACTGTTTGGCCTCGCGCCGCGGACGACCCGCGCCCGTCGCTGGGACCCTCTCGGGGCGACCAGCGCGCGTCGCGGGAATTTCGCGCGGCGCTCTGCCCAGCGCCTCGCTCTCCCGTCGTCGCTCTGCCCATCGGCCAGCTCCTTGCCCGCCATCAGCCAACCAACTGTATTTCTTTACTACGCGCCGCGGACGACCCGCGCGCGTCGCTGGGACCCCTTCAGGGCGACCAGCGCGCATCGTGGGAACTCCGCGCGGCGCTCTGCCAAGCGCCTCGCTCGCCCGTCGTCGCTGTGCCCTGCGGCTGTATCCTTGCCCGCCATCAGCCAGCCAGCTATCTTTCTGTACACCGCGCCGCGAACGACCTGCGCGCGTCGCTGGGACCCTCTCGGGGCGACTGGCGCGCGTCGCGGGGACTCCGCGCTGCGCTTGCACCTTGGACATTGGAGTACAATGGCAAAAAAGAAGAATGACGAGGGAAGGAAGCGGGCGCGAACCTCGCGAGGGGCGTGCCGACATGGGCGCTGCCATCAGGGTTTCTGGGGGACCCCCTCTATTGCAGCCACGCCCAGTGCCACGAGGATTCAGAGCCAGGCACACCAAAACCGTTCACATCCATATACATTTGCACTGAATGTAGCCATGCTCGTATTCATGCTGATCGACTCATTCGCATTCAGACCCATTCCCAATCAGACTCACTCGCGCTCGGACTCACACGCGCTCAGTCTCTCGTACTAAAACCAATCGTAGTCGTTCGTATTGTGTACCCCGCCACACATTTCGGCACGCCCCTCATGCGGCCCGTGGCCCCATAGGGAGCGCCACCGTAGACGATATTCACAACTGGGACACTCACAACTGCATGTGGTCGGGTCCTTCGCCATGCCAATGTTGGACTATGATTGAACACTCCTCCTGTAGAGGGACACGCCCGACTTAAACCTACTCAAGCATCACCTGGCAGGCCTAGATCCTTGGTTTTCAGGGGTACGCTCAACTCGGATCGTTTGGTGGCCTGGGGGCACCGCCCCAGGACGCCCTCGGATGGGCGCGGCGGTCGGAACGCAGTGCCGAGGCATCAGGAAGTATCCTGCCTTATGTTGTCGCCATCGCACTTACGGACCACATCCCAGGAGTAATCTCGAGCACCAAGAAGGAGTATCGAAAAGGTGTCGAACAAGTATCGCCTCTCCGAGGGCCCGACACTTGACAACCAGTATGTTTCCTGTACTTTCCTGGTGCCCGAAATTCTTTCCGGTGGTCAAAGCGCAATAAGTTGGAACAGCATGGCATCATAATTTGGAACATCATAACTCAAGCCTCGAGCCCGAACTCCCCAGAAGCGAAGCACCCGCCACTGCAGAAGCACCCGCTGCTGCAGATAAGCTTTTGGCGCTCCGCGCGGATACCTCGGATCCGCGCGCCAGGGGCGGCGCCAGAGTCGCCGCCAGGGGGGCCCAGCGCAGATCCAAGAGATCTAGGCGGACACCCCCCCCTCCCCCCCCTGTATATCTGTGTGTGTTTGTGTGTGCGTGTGCGTGTGCGTGTGCGTGTGCGTGTGCGTGTGCGTGTGCGTGTGCGTGTGCGTGTGCGTGTGCGGATGAGTGTGAGTTTGCGTTTTGCGTGTGTGTGTGTGTGGTGTGTTGGTGTTTGTGTGGTGTGTTTGGTGTTGGTGGGTGGCGTGCGTGCGTGGTCGCCGCGCGAGTGTGTGTGTGTGTGTGGTGTGTGTGTGTGTGTGTGTGTGTGTTGTGTGTTGTGTGGTGTGTGTGTCGTGTGTGTGTGTGTGTGTGGTGTGTGTGTGTGTGTGGTGTGCGTGCGTGGCGTGCGCGCGTGCGTGCCGTGACGTGCGTGCGTGCTTGGAAGGATGCGCGGTGCGCGTGCGCGTGCGCGGCGCGTGCGCGTGCGCGTGCGCGTGCGCGTGCGCGTGCGCGTGCGGCGTGCGCGTGCGCGTGCCGACGTGCGCGGCTGCGCGTGCGGCGTGCGCGTGCGCTGGGCGCGTGCGCGTTGCGGTGCGCGTGCGCGTGCGCGTAGCGCGTGCGCTTGCGCGTGCGCTTGCGCGTGCGGTGCGCTGTGCGCGTTGGCGCGTGATGCCCGTGCCGTGTGCGCGTGTGCTCGTGTGGCGCGTGCGCGCGCGCGTGCTGCGCGCGCGCGCAAGGGCGGGGGCGCGGGCGCGGGCGCGGGCGCGCGGGCGGCGGGCGCGGAGCGCGCGGTGCGCCGGGCGCGTCGCGAGTGCGCGTGCGCGTGCGCGTCGCGCGTGCGCGTGCCGCGGGGTGGTGTGCAAGTGCCGCGTGGCGCGTGTGCGTGTGCGAGTGCGTGTGCGTGTGCGTGTGCGTGTGCGTGTGCGTGTGCGTGTGCGTGTGCGTGTGCGTGTGCGTGTGCGTGTGCGTGTGCGTGTGCGTGTGCGTGTGCGTGTGCGTGTGCGTGTGCGTGTGCGTGTGCGTGTGCGTGTGCGTGTGCGCGTGCGTGTGCGTGTGCGTGTGCGTTTGCGTGTGCGGGTGCGGGTGCGTGTGCGTGTGCGTGTGCGTGTGCGTGTGCGTGTGCGTGTGCGTGTGCGTGTGTGCGTGTGTGCGCGTGTGCGCGTGTGTGCGTGTGTGCGTGTGTGTGTGTGTGTGCGTGTGTGTGTGAGAGAGAGAGAGAGAGAAAGAGATATGCGCAGAGCGCCACAAGCTCATGCTCATGGCGTTTTTCCTTCTTCGAGAAGCGCCCGCTGCTGGCCACCCGCCCCGCAGGCGCCGAGCCGAGCCCGCGTGCCACCCCGCCGCCGTCAGTATATGCCGCGCCCCCGCGCGCCTGGCGCAGCGTCGCCGGCGCCATCCTCGCGGGGGCGCGCGGGCACGGACGGAGGTCTGGGGCTAAGTCGGGCGTGCCCCCCTACAGGGGGATGTTGGGCGAAAAATTACCAATATACAGAAAATGCTCCGAAGGTGGTCAAAAAATAAAAAAATAGTCCCCAGACTATTTTTCCTATTTTTCGATCATGTGGGAATATGTTTTGATTGGTGGGAATATTTTTTGAGAATGTAGCACCCCGCAATTGCGGATAAGAATGAGGGGGCGGGCGCGGGCGACGCGGGCGTCGTCAAGCCGGCGGACCTCGTGGCCCCCACCTTCCTTGTCGATGGCGCTCTCTTCCTCCTCCTCCTCCGCCTCCTCCTTCTCCTCCTCCTCCTCCTCCTCCTCCTCCTCCTCTTCCTCCTCCTCTCCTCCCCCCCGGCCTCCTACTTTCCTCCTCTTCCTCTCCTCGTTCCTCGTTCTCATCGCCATCGTCGTCCTCCCCACCTCGTTCTCGTATATCCTCCTCCTCCGCTTCTTCCTCGTCCCACTCTCCCCCTCGCTTCCATCATCGTCCTCCCATTGTCGCATGTTCCTTCCTCGTCGTCCTCCTCACTCTTCCCCCCTCCCAGATCCTCCACCCTCTCCGTCCTTTTCGTCGTCGGTCGTCGTCGTCGAACGGTCATCGTCGTTAGTCCCCTACCTCCTCCTCCCACATCACCCTCCCCTCTCCTGCTTCTCTCCTCATCACTCCTCCTCCTGCTGCTGCTGCTCCTCCTCCTCCTCCTCCTCCTCCTCCTCCTCCTCCTCCTCCTCCTCCTCCCCCTCCTCGTCCTCCTGCAAAAGCAGCCCGCCGCAGGCGCCGAACAAATTGGTTTGTACACTGAACGTGGTCGCGGGTGGGCCGCGGTCTCTCCACCTAGAACGCTTCAAAGATGCCCGCCGCAGGCGCCGAAAAATGTGGTTTGTACCCTGAACGTGGTTTGGGTCGCGGGTCGGTCGCGAGTTGATCGCGGGGTGGGTCGCGGGCTCTCCACCTGGAAGGAATGCAAAAAAAGCCCGCCGCAGGCGCCGAAAATGTTGGTTTGTACCTTGAACGTGGTTTGGGTCGCGGGTGGGTCGCGGGTGGGTCGCGGGGTGGGTCGCGGGTGGGTCGCGGGTGGGTCGCGGGTGGGTCGCGGGTGGGTCGCGGGTGGGTCGCGGGGTGGGCCGCGGGAGGGTCGCGGGGTGGGTCGCGGGGTGGGTCGCGGGGTGGGTCGCGGGTGGGTCGCGGGTGGGTCGCGGGTGGGTCGCGGGGTGGGTCGCGGGGTGGGGCGCGGGTGGGTCGCGGGGCGGGTTGCGGGTGGGGTCGCGGGGTGGGCGCGGGTCGGGTCGCGAGGTGGCGTCGCGGGCGGGTCGCGGGTGGGTCGCGGGGGGTCGCGGTGTGGGTCGCGGGGTTGGTCTGCGGGTGGGTCCGCGGGGCGGGTTTGGCGGGTGGGACGGCGACAACAAACAACAACAAACAACAACAACAACAGCACAACAACAACAACAACAACAACAACAACAAACAACAGCAACAACAAACAACAACAACAACAAAAACAACAAACAAACAACAACAACAAACAACAACAACAACAACAACAACAACAACAACAACAACAACAACAACAACAACAACAACAACAACAACAACAACAACAATCATTTTACCCGAACGCGTGGTGTTCTCCCCAGTGCAGGGTTTTCATACGACACCAGGCAATACCCCCACTTCGTGGGGGGGCATTACAAGCTCTACCAAATATCCAAACGACTCTTCGCGACCACCCAAACCCAGCTTCCCGCCCTATGACGTTGGGACACTTCACTTCGTGGCGAGCGGACGACCGTGGCTACTACACTGGCGTGGGGTACACACCCACAGAACCCAATGGTTTTTGGAGATTTCGGCGTTCGCGCGCGAAGAAAAAACGAATCTGTCCCGCATGGTATTATTTGACAGGGATGATGGCCCTGGCAGGTGCGCAACCGTTGTCGCAGAAGTTCGAAAAAAGTTGCTCGCAAAAGCCCGTTTGACAGAAATGTTTAAAAAGTGTTGGTTTTCCTACGAATCCGCAAGAGCGCGCGGGATGAGATTTTGACATTTTTTTGTTGAAAAACCATTGGTTTTTTTGATGTTTTTATGTTAAAAATCGCTCCGAACACTAAGCTTTTGGAAGGATTTCGTCTTGCGCGCGCGAATGTCCACTTTACCTTATTTTTTGCAAGGGATTCTTGAAATTTGATTATATTAGAACAAGAAATGACATTTTATAGTGTTTTTTTGCAAGGGAAAACGGATTACAACAAAACAACCGGATCCGGACACAATCCACTTTTCTGAAGCTTTCGCTAGAAAATGAAGGAAATGAGGCTGCGGCCTAGGTTTTGGAGGGGGGTCGCGCACCAGGGGTCTCAACAATAATATTTCTTTAGAAGTAATAATATTCAACACGAATCCGCACCGCGGAATCTCACTTCAGCCACGCACCCAGGGACAATGAATGACCGTTCGGCCCCCTCACTCTGATCTTATATTTGTCCTCGAAAATCCCCCTGTAAGGGGATCAGGCCCGGCTTAAGTCTGGGGGGAGAGAGGCAAAATCGGGGGGGGGCGGAAGAGCATCCCTGCCACGCCGCCGCGGGGGGCCCCAGGGCCCCATCGGCGTGTTGCTGTCGATGGGCGCTGTCTGCTTCGGGCGAAGAAAGGGGGAGCAACACGCCGATGCTTGGGCGCCCGAGTTATCCGGTAACTCGGGTCCGTGGTAACTCGGGTTTGGATTCCCGAAACATGAACCCGAGTTAGCCCTGACCCGGGTTACCCCTGATGATGTGGGGCTCTGGACGCCCGAATTATCCGGGGTAACTCGGTTCCGGGGTCGGAATCCCGAAAAACGAACCCGAGTTAGCCCTGACCCGAGCTACCCCTGATGATTCGGGGCTCTGAGATGCGGCCCCGGGGGCCCCCCGCGGAGGCGTGGCATCGACACTCGTTCCCCCCCCCCCCGAGGCAGAGGGAGCCCCGGCGGCGGAGGAGGCCGAGGACACCTCCTCCTCTCCTCCTCCTCCTCCTCCACCTCCTCCTCCTCCCTCCCTCCTCCCTCCCTCCCTCCCTCCCCCTCCTCCTCTCCCCCCCTCCTCCTCCCCCCCTCCTCCTCCTGCTCCTCCTCCTCCTCCTCCTCCTCCTCCTCCAGAGGCTCAGGGGGGCGATGGCAAGGCCCATCGGCACCTGAAGCACACGAGGAATGAAGGCTGGCACGCCCCTCTACACAGGGGAAGGTTCGGGAATGGCAGACCAACAAAAACTCGGGTGACGACTTGTTCGAGAAGTACTTCCAATGTTTGACCAGTGTCCTATCTCTGACAAAAAAATGTTGCACATATGTGGCTAAATATCCGCTCGCTCCTCACAAAGCCCGCCGGTAGGAGGACATGCCCGACCGAAACGAGGGAGGACTGGCGGTGCGCACGGGGGGGGGGCGGGAAGGAGCTTCTTGGAAGGAGGCTGCTTCTTAGACGGCGCCACCCTTACATCGATAGATAAAGAAAAAAACGCGCCCTCTACGCAGCAGGGGAGTGCTTCTGAGAAGCCCTCCCCCGCTACCCCCCACCCCCCTCCGCGCGTGGCTGAGAGGAGAAGTGCCGTGAGCACGCGGGACCCCGGGAACCCAGAGCTTCCCGCGCGCGGCAGGCGCGCACGCGGGCCGTCTCGGGCCGCGCCGCCCGCCGCAACGAGGCGGCGGCGTCCGTGTCCGCGCCCTCGCGGCCTTGGGCTCGGGGCGCGGCCCCGCGGAGACGCGGCCGCACGGCTGCGCCCCGCGAAGGGGCCGCAAAGGAACCGCGCCCCGAGCTCGCGCGGTCGCGAGGCGGCGGATACGGACGTGTGCCTCGCCCACCAAGCCCTGCACGTAATGATGTATTCTTCGTGGCGGCGAGTCCGAGAAGTCTCGACCCATTCCCTGGGACCGGTGTTTCACCCCGAGTCACCTTTTGGCACGGCCCCGAGGCCCGGCGAGGCCCCCAAACAGCTGAAAATAAGGGCCAATCTTCTGTCGTGACTGTTTCTCTCGGCTCGAGGGGGTCTGAGATGAGCGACTCTGGACACAGGGTTCTCCGCACAACGCCCTGACGCCCTCGCCCGATGGCTCACGCGGGTCGCAGGCGCGGCACGCCACGGGGAATCAGAGGGGCGCGTGCGAGCGACTGTGCACGGGCAATTGGCGCTGGAATGTCTACGCGATCGGTCCCGTGTTTCTACGACGCCGAAATCACAACCACAGCGAGGGGGCCGAGATTGCCGAGGAGATACAGAAAGGGGACCCCCAGACCCCCGACGTCATGTTTTTTTTGTTCATGCCGCCGACCCCAGGAGGGCTCGTTTTTTATGGGCCCGAGGCCCAGTGAGGGCCCCAAACGACTGAAAATAGGGAAAACTTCCGGCGTGACGCTTTCTTGGTGGGCTTCTTGTCCACCGCCACCACCATAAGTAGGAGGGGAAGGGGGTCCTCCTCCTCAACCTCTTCTTCCTCCACCTCGTCCTCCACCTCCTTCCCCCCTCCAACTTATGGTGGCGGTGGTGGAAAACAGGCCTATCATTGCATGACTCGAGGGGGCCTGGGGCTGGAGAGACCTGCTTTGGCGACATGGCAGCACGCCGCCGCCGGGCAGCCGCGGTCCAGGCCAAGAGCTCGCGCCGCCGCCTTGACGAAGTCCTCCTTCTCGACGCAGCCCGCGTCGCTGGCGCCTCGAGGAGGCGACGGGAGAGGGCGCCTGGAGCACGCGGGGTGGCCTGGCCTGGCCAACGGCTGGCCGAGCCTCCAGCTCCCATGCGCAACCCGGAAGTGCAAACGACTGGAACTTTCGAATGCGTTGGCTCGTGGCTGCGACTGTCGTGGGCCGCGGCCTACGATCTGGTGCACTCACCTGACGACAGGTTAGGTATGGAACTCGATGCGTGGACTCTAACGTCGGCGGGCCAAATATGGATGCGCAAACAAAGAAACATCGCAATTACGCCTTAACTGGATCCGGATACAAAGAAACTTCTTTGTGACCTCATTCTCTTGCCGTCCTCAGCTAGACGCGCTCGCACCCCAGATCTCGCTCTGACCTCACTCTCGTGGGACCTTCTCAGGGGCCTCTTTGAGGGGCCTCGTAGGGCCTCTAGGAGCCTCTTGGGGCCTATTGGAAGGGGGGATTCTTGGGATCCTTGGGGCCTCGTTTGAACATCTTCAGAGCCTCTTTGGAGCCTCTCCCTGCAGAACTCGGATCCTCCTTGACCTGCGCCCCGTCCCTCACAACCCGATCTCCCTCTTTCCTAACAGACCTCCCCTTCGCAGTAACAAGAGGCCAGGAGTCGAGACCTCCACTGGAATGGGAGGAGGAGGGGGAGAAAGAGGAGGTGGAGGAAGAGGAGAAGGAGAAAGAGGAGAAGGAAGATCAGCAGGAGGAGGATAATGAGGAGGAGGAGGAGAAGACGGAGGAGAAGGAGAAGACGGAGGAGAAGCGGCGGCCCGAGGGGGCGCCCCTGCCGCGCAGCAGCGCGCGCAGCTCCGAGCTGCTGAGCCGCCGCAACTCCTCTTGGCTGCGGGGCTCGCCCATTGGCCCGCCGGGGCTGTCGCGCTCCCCCGGGGCAGGCCAGCCGGCGCGCGCGCGGGCGCGCGCGCGCGCGGCGGGCGAGCAGCTGCGGCCGCAGGGGCGGCGCGGCGGCCTGCAGCGCGGCGGGCCGACACGGGCCCTCTGAGGCGCCGCAGCAGCCGCCCGCCGGCACCGCGGCGGCGGCGGCGGCGGCGGCGGCCTGGGCGTCGATCGGCGGGGGTGACGGGTGCAGGGCGCTGAGATCCTGGCGTTGCAGTGCTGCAGTGCCGATGTATTCGCGGCGGGTGCGGTCGCCCGGCTCTGGGCCCTGCAGGACCCTGGCTCCGGTCAGAGGAAGCGCGGCGCAGAGGGATGGGGTCCGGGGCTCCCGGCGTGCTCTTTTCTCTACGCGTCGCAATTCTAGCGCAACGTCGGAACTCAGGGGGGAAGGCTAAGAAACGTGCGTTCGGGCACTCGGGAATTTACTGACCCAGGTCAACGCATTCCCGGGTCAATCGGGCTCCGCAGGATCCTGCAAACTCCTTCAGGATCCTGCAGGATCCTTCGCGCTGGCCCAGGTCAATGCTTAACCCGGGCTCGGCAGGATGCGTAAGATCTGGCGCTGTGACTGACCCCCGCCTCCACTGACCACCGTCCCTAGACTCGTCTACACGAGGATGACCTTTGGTGTGAGGCTTTTTGGGGGCAGCGGGGGGACCAAACACAAGCACGAAAGACGCTACTCGTACTATCGCACCGCGTTCGGCGATCGGGTGGCCCCATTGGGGCCCGCACCCAAGGTCACTCAGGCGAAGGGTCACTTTTACGTGTAGTCGACCCAGGCTCCCGAAGCATCGAACACGGCTTGAGACCAGCCGCTCCAACTCGTGTTCGGAGCCTCTGCTCTACGGGGATTCGGGAGGGGGGGCGCACAAGGATCCTGCACGATCCAGCGCTCTGGCTGACCCCCCTCTGCACTGACCCCCGTCCCCAAGGGCCCTCGAAGCATCGAAAACGGCCCAGGAGTGGCCGCTCCAATTTGCGCTCCAAGCCTCGGACCTTCGCCACCCCGACACGCAACACGCGACCCGTAGCAACAGGCACCCCCTAGCGCGCGGACACGGAGCTCCACACGCCGCCCGAACACGCAGCCCTGGCGTGACGCGCTCGCCGAGACGTGGGTCGGCACGTGCCGAGCCAGCACGCAGCGTGTGAACACTGGCGTCCTGAACACGGTGCGTGCTGCGTGCCGAGAGCAGCGAACAAGCAGCCGAGCTTCGGACCTCCACGGGAACTCAGGAGCGGGGCCGGGGGCGGTGCGGGCGGGCGGCTTGCCGAGGCAGGCCTTCCCTCCCCCCCCCGGCGCTGCCGAGGAGACGTGGCAGGACCCCCTCACCCATCGCTCGGACGTCCCTTCCCCATGCATTGTTCGGCCTCGCGCATCTCCCCGCCTTCCCAGCCCCCCTCGGCTCATGAACAAGAACCACGGCGGGAGGTCTCTCTCGCAACCCAGGGCCGGAACGGGCCTGCAGCGGCAGAAGACAGCGCAAGCCATACAGCGCCATGATTTTGCTCGTGTCCCGAGGGGTCCTGGGATCGATTCAATAACCGACCGCTCGGCCCCCTGACTCTGATCCATAGTCGGGCGTCTGGGGATCACTCGGGGATCTCTGTGCAAACTGGCGGCCCAAGAAAATGTGTACGCGGCGCCGCGGCCGTCCCCCAGAGCTCTCCAGAACGCCGTGGGAGCGCCCTCGGCCTGCCCGACAAGCGGCTGCGCCGACGAGCCGGGCCAGCATATAGAGGCCTCCTAGATGGGGTCCGAGTAGGTGGGGTCGAAGGATCGCGCCGCATCGCCAATGCATCGCCGATGTATCGGCGATGCATCGCCGACGCATCAGCGACGCCGGCGATGCATCGGCGACGTCGGCGTGGGACAATCGGGCGCCACATCGAGCCGCACCGTCGCTGCATCGGCGAGGCA
The DNA here is from genome assembly GCA_963575745.1 of Prorocentrum cordatum. NCBI lineage: Eukaryota > Dinophyceae > Prorocentrales > Prorocentraceae > Prorocentrum > Prorocentrum cordatum. The sequence goes on along the minus strand of CAUYUJ010005681.1, from coordinate 520,901 downwards.
TCGGCGATGCGGCGCGATCCTCCGACCCCATCGTCTCCGACCCAATCTGGGAGGCCTAGAGCACAGGGGGGGGGATTGGCGGAGATCACGGCGCGAGGCCTGCGCGCAAACGAGAGGGCGCCATGCCACGGGGAGCGCATGGGGAGAAGCGGAGCAGGCCCCGAAGCATGGGACCAACGGGCCGGGAAGCAACAATGTGCGTGTGTGTGTGCGTGTGCGTGTGCGTGTGCGTGTGCGTGTGCGTGTGCGTGTGCGTGTGCGTGTGCGTGTGTGTGTGTGTGTGTGAGTGTGTGTGTGTGTGTGTGTGTGTGTGTTTGCGTGTGCGTGTGCGTGTGCGGTTGCGTGTGCGCGTGCGTGCGTGTGCGTGAGTGTGAGTGTGTGTGTGTGTGCGTGTGTGTATGTGCCTGTGTCCAAGGCCCTATCCGCCAGCGCAGTCCTTCTGCCTAGCCGCCGACGTGAAAAGTGTGTGCGTGTGCCTCCCTGGCCAGGCCAGGAGGGCACATGCGCCGCTCCGGGGCACGGGACGAGCCTGGCCGGGGGCGGTGGGAGTGTCTGGGCCTCGCTGCACTGTCCCTCCCTGCGCCCCGTCCGTCGAGCACCCCTTCCCAGTGCACCCGCGAGGCACACGGCCCCGTCAAAGAACGAGACGGGGGTGGCGGAGGGGCAGACAGTTACGAGCTGCTGGCGAGCGAATGCCAGTCGAGACAGCTGCGGCCCTCCCTGGCATCTTGACACCCGCTTCGTCCTCGTGGGGGGCCTCCGGCCACCGCGGCGGGATTCTCCGCCTCGAGACGCCAATGCGGATGGATCCAGAGAGAGGTCCCGGCACGGACCCTGAGCGGATCTGGGACAGGCGGGAACGTCGCCGTCGCCGTCGTCTCACAGCTGGCCCTTCCCTGAGCTGCGGCCGTCACTGTATCCCATATCCGTGCCCTGGCGGTCTGGACGACGAGGCGCGATGCCATGGGTACGTTCCGCGCAGGGCACTCGCGCAGCGCCAAAGCCTCCGTCTCTGCTGGGGTCGCGGCCACGCAGTCCAGTCCGCACGGGCGCGGGCGTGGACAACGCCCGCCCCGGAGACGTGGCGAGCTCAGCCGACGAGGTGCCACGTTTGGAGCAGAGACCGACCGCCCCGGCATTCCTATAGGCCTACCGCGACACGTCCGCAGGGCAAAACAGTGCTCGAAGCAAAAGGCAAGGCTCTTCCAACAGGAAGCCGATGGATTCAAATTACGCTGTCTCAGCTAGAGGTGCTCTCAGAACCGTTCGTGCAAACCACACATCGCTCTTCTAAACATCCTCTGGCGAGCCCACACAGTCGGGGCCCTGAGGAAGGAGCCCTTTTCGTGGGGGAGGGGCTCGGTGTTCCTTGACTGTTCTGCAGTTTGCCTTCTGTTTTCCTGAGGTTTTCCATGGCACATCGAAGTTCAACTTATGGGAGAAAGGGGCCCCGTTCCCTATATAGGGTTCCTTAGGTCCACGCCCCGACTGTCGGCGAGTCGGGACGCTCCGCCACTGCGTGCGCCCCTGAGCGCCCCCGCCGCCCCTCGCCCTCCTCCTCCTCCTCCTCCTCCCCGCCGCCCCTCCTCCTGCTCGAACTCGGCCACTCCCAGCCGGCCCTGCGATCGCAGGGACTCGACGGTGGCGTCCAGGTCGGCGCGCCAGGAGGCGGACTCGTCCTGCGGAGGCGCGCGCGCGCGGCTGGCCGCGGGAGCCGCCCGCCGTCCGCTGCGCGAGCTCGCTGCAAGGCTGAAGTCGGGCGTGCCCCCCTACAGTGGCATTGTCGACGAAAAAATGTATAAAAAAGCACCTACAGCATACCCCAGAATGGTCAAACAAATACTGAAAGAATAGTCCCCCGACGATTTTAGAGGGACGTGCCCGACTTAATGCAAGGCGGACCGGGTCGAAGGGAACGCCTCGGGACCTCTGCGAGGGCGCCCGGCTCTCACGGCAAGCGGGGCCCTGCCGCTGCGGGGACGTCGGGCGGCCACAGCCGCATCGAGGGCACGCCCTCGGGGACGTCTTGCGCACGCCAGCAATGCTCAGCACACCGAAGCCAGCTTAGCCCTGGTGGTGGTCGACGTGGGCGCCCATGCCGACCAGAGCGACCACAGCCACAGCCAAACTGTTCATGCCGAGGCCGGTGGACTCTCCCCCGAGGGGCCCTCCCGACAAATCCACTCCGTTCTGGATGTGGATTCGTGTTGCGCCTGGAACCGAAGAGCCCGGGCCGCCACGTTGCGACAAGGCAAGGAGCAAGCGCAGGCGCCCGCTCGGGAGGCGCAGGAGAGGTCGGCACCGTGCTTGCGCATGACGCTCTACGCATGAACTCCACATTTGCAGAGCGCACGCACGAGAGGTGTACAGAGAACCTGCTTGTGCGCATTTACGCACATTACAATCTGCCACACCTGTGTGCCTCTCCCGCTGGCATGGCGTGCGCTGCCCCACCGAACTCTCCTTCCTCGATGGCGTGCTCTGAGGACTGCGCGCCCGCTCGAGCTGGGCCGGTCTCCTCGCGGACCTTCTCGGCCAGCAGCTGGACCACCCGGGCACATCTCGCCAGCGTGCGCCGCTCCTGCCCACCCGCAGGAGGGGGGGGAGGAGGAGGAATATGGAGAATGGAGGATGGAGGAGGAGGAGGAGGAGGAGGAGGAGGAGGAGGAGGAGGAGGAGGAGGGGAGGAGGGGGAGGAGGAGGGGAGGGGATGAGGAGGAGGCAGAGGACGGGGAGGAGAGTCGGGTGTGTCGTGTGGGGGGGGCGTGGCACATCCCGTGTCCGTCGTCAGTCGTCGTCGTCGTCGGTCTCGTCGTCGTCGGGCGGCTCCGCCTCCGCGGGGTGTGGGCCGCAAGCACAGCGCGGACGAGGAGGGAGAGGAGGAGGAGGAGGAGGAGGAGGAGGAGGAGGAGGAGGAGGAGGAGGAGGAGGAGGAGGAGGAGCGGCGGGAGAGGGTGATGGTGATGGTGGTGGTGATGATGATTATGATGAGGGTGATGACGATGCTGATGCTGATGCTGATGCTGATGCTGATGGCGAAGGTGATGGTGATGGTGATGGTGATGATGCTGCTGATGATGCTGATGATGAGGATGAGGATGATGCTGATGATGATGACAATGACGACGACGACGACGACGACGACGACGACGACGACGACGACGACGACGACAAGATTTGGGAGGGGAATCGCCAGGAGGTGTTACCGTACACCTGACAAGAGACAGCGCCCTTTAACCTCCTGCTCGTGCCTCCCGCCCCCCCGTCGTGCTCCCTCTTCCTTCGCATTGCCCTCCGTCTTCGGCGCAGCGACGTGAAGATCGGAATGGCGCGCAGATGTCGCGGGCCCGCCGTGCGCAGTGCGACAACTACGCGCCGACAAACAGGACAAAAAACGGCCCAACTGGGTTAGGCGTGTAGGCTCGCAGACATACCAGCAAGGCCCGGGATCAGGGCATCTGGATCTCGAGCGTCGTCCTCCTGCCTCAGCCTCTTATCCTGGATCGCCGGGAGCACGTGCGGTACCACGGCGGGAACGGAACAGGACTCGGCGAGGGAAGGGGCACTGGAAGAGCCTTGCCTCTGTAGTTATACAACCCCTGCTTACTTGTGGGGCGTCTTCCACTCGGACGTCCCAACTGCTGCGCTGCCGCAAACTTGCTCTACAGAGCCTGGTGTATCTCTACGGGGTCTCGGAAATCTCGGTGCTCCCATGCTGTCGAAAGACAAAGCCACGAAGGGACACACATAGCGGTGTAACCCTGCCAGTTCTGGCGTTCACGTTCTGCTGGCGCGAGCCACATCATCGATTGACCAGGCGAATCGTGAACACCACGCTGAACGCCTAAACAACGCTGGCCATGCGCCTTTGCGCTTTTCAAATGCATCCGTCCATCTGATGTTGCATGCTGGCAGGACTCGTCCTTGTCCTCGTTTGTTTCCTTCACCCCTCACTGGCTTGAGAAGCAAACACGAGATTCTCCGAATCATGGGTCTCTGAGATTTGACGGGTCTGGAAGACATATTTGGTGTCCCGGCCGTTGCCGAGCGTCGCGGGATGCTCTGATGCCGCATGTCGTCCATTCGCTCGACAATGGACCTCCTCATCCCCATCTCTGGCTTGGCATGCCTGTTCGCCCCTGGCCGCCCAGACCTGCTGAAGCGACAGTCACACGGACACAGCTGCACAATCAACCACCCCAACAATCTATCAACCCGTCCACGCATTCCTTGGCTCGCCCAGCCCTCGCCGTGAAGAGAAGGGGCCCCGAGGGAAGCTGGTCCTGGACCGTCTTTCACTGGGACCAGCTCCACATCCTGAGGCCTCCTCCTCCTCCTTCTGCTTCCTCCTCCTCCTCCTCCTCTCCTCCTCCTCCTCCTCCTCCTCCTCATCCTGCTCCTCCTCCTCCTCCTCCTCCTCTTCCTCTTCCTTCTCCTCCTCCTCCTGCTCCTCCTCCTCCGCCCTCACGGCCCCGTGGTCCGCGGGGGGCCACAAAGCCACGAAGCACCTCCAGGACCACTACCCCCCAGGGCGCACCTCCTTCCTGCTGCAGTCCCTCCCTCCCTCTGCTGGGCTGCCTGGGCTGCCTTGCGGGCCTTGTTGGCGGCAACGCGCTCGCACTCGGCCTCTTGGCGGGCAGGGGGAAGAGCTCTGAGCCCAGACCCATGTGGCCAACTCAGAAAACCCTGAATGAGAAGAATGCCGACGCCTCACTCTTCGGCTACACGTACGAGTGACCCCAGGCAAGAATGACCTTCCATGCGCGACTTCCTTGGTCCGCGGGGAGGCCGAGCCGGAGCGCGCAAGCCGTCGGCATCGCACCGCGCTCGGCCGCCTGAGGACCCGAGCGTGCCCGCAACAAAAAGTCACTCCGGCGAAAGGCCACTCTTACGTGCAGCCGAACCTTTCGCTCCCGCAGAGGCGTCCGCCAGGCGCCGCCGGCGGAGCCGCCGCCGGCGCCGAGGCCCAGGCCGACGAGCCGCGCCGCCGGCCGAGGCCCAGGCCGCGCCGCGGCCGAGGGCGCGCCGAGGCCGAGGCCAAGGAGGCGCCTCCGCCGAGGCTCCCGCCGAGGCCGAGGCCGAGGCCGCAGGCGAGGACCCCTCGCTGGAGCGCGCCGCCTCGGCGAGCCCTGGGCCTCGGGGGGCCCCCCGCCGCGGCGGCGAGGAGGGCTGCGGGCAGGGCAGCGCTCCGCCCGCCGTCGGCGGAGAGGCGCCCGCCGTGCAGGAGGGGAGCGGCAGGCCGCCCAGGGGCCCGAGGCCCGCACGAAGGCCCTGCACGCGGGCTTTGGGTGCCGGTGGCCACCCGCCGGGGCTCCTCCTCCTCCTCCTCCTCCTCCTCCTCCTCCTCCTCCATACTCCTCCTCGCTCCTCCTCCTCCTCCTCCTCCTCCGCCTCCTCCCTCCTCCTCCTTCTCCTCCTCCTACTCCTCCTCCGCCTCCTCCGCCTCCTCGTCCTCCTCCTCCTCCTCCTCCTCCTCCTCCTCATCCTCCATCCCCTCCATCCTCCATCCTCCATCCTCCACCATCCTCCATCCTCCATCCTCCCATCCTCCATCCTCCTCCTCCTCCTGCTCCTCCTCCTCCTCCTCCTCCTCCTCCTCCTCCCTCCTCCTCCTCACGGAGGCCCACCTGCTCGCCATCTGCGGTGGAGGGCCGACTGCAAGCAGCCATCCACAAGAAGCAGCCCAGCCCCTGACACCCCAGGATAGGGGAACAAAAAGTGCATAAACATAAAAACTCGGAGGTCCGCGCGGATTTCTCGGATCGGCGCTGGACCCCCCTCCCTGGCGCGCCTCCAGCGCCAGGGGCGGCGCCGGAGGCGCCGCTGGGGGGCCCCAGCGCCGATCCGAGAAATCCGATGCGGACCTCTGAGTTTTTATGTTTATGCCACTTTTTGTTCCCAGTATACAGGACGTCCATGGCTTGCTGGTGCGAGAGCGCCACGCTGCCCATCGGAACACCCCATCGGAGATCCCAGGAAGCCCAGGGCACCCACCTCCTCCTCCTCCTCTCCTCCTCCTCCTCCTCCTCCTCCTCCTCCTCCTCCTCCTCCTCCTCCTCCTCCTCCTCCTCCTCCTCCTCCTCCTCCTCCTCCTCCTCCTCCTCCATCCTCCTCCTCCTCCTCCTCCTCCTCTTCCTCCTCCTCCTCCGCCTCCTCCTTCCTCCTCCTCCTCCTCCTCCTCCTCCTCCTCCTCCTCCTCCTCCTCCTCCTCCTCCTCCTCCTCCTCCTCCTCCTCCTCCTCCTCCTCCTCTCCTCCTCCTCCTCCTCCGCCTCCTCCGCCTCCTCCTCCTCCTCCTCCTACTCCTCCTCATCCCTCCTCCTCCTCACGGAGGGCACCCTGGAGGCAAGCAGGGTGCTTCTTGGCATGGGGCCCCACTGTCCAGCGGGTATAACTTCTGCTCCGCGCGTCGCCGCGGCGACCCGCGGCGGCACGCTGTGCCCTGCGCGGGCGGCTGACGTGTCGATCCGCTCCCCTGGGCGCCAGGGCGGGAGAGGCACGGGCCGTGGATAACCAGCCCCGAAGTCATCCCCATCCCTGAGCTCGGCAGGCCCACGGCGAGGGCAATCTATTTTGGGGATGTGCTCTCTCGGACACCGAGGGGGCCCTTGCGATCGGCACCGAGGTAGGGTGCTGCCACACATAGGGATATGGATGTGGTTGAAGCTGGCGGTCGGGATCAGAGATCCCCGATGCCCCCCCCCCAAAAAAAAATGTTTGAAGCTGGTGGGGACGGGGACCGCGTGCCGCGACGAGGCGTGGTGGGCCAGAGCCAGCGGCGGGACGCGCCAAGCCGAACTTCCCGACGGTAACCCCCTGCTGCCCTGGTCGCCCTAGAGAGAGCCTGGCTGCGACGGCCCCGCGGCTCAGGGCTGGGGAAACCAGAAGGTACCGATACCGCTGCTCCCCGGACCTCTCGGGGGGCGCGTTCTGACGAGAAGTTCGAGGCGCATCCCGCTGTGACAACGAGGGCTTCCAAGGAGGCCCCCAAAAAGGGGGCAAGCGAGGGAGGGAGAGCGGCAGGGGTACCTCTCCCTCCTCTGAGGAGCGCGAGGCGCCGGTCTCTTCATGCTCTCGCGCCACCTCCTTGAGAGGGATCGCTCTGCCGCAGAGGCCGCGCCGCGGGAAGCTCCATAGCCGTCGACGGGTCCGAGCCGAGCCGAGGCGCACGGCAGCGGCGAGGGCCCACTGCGGCGGACAGGCGGCCAGAGCGCGGCCGCGCGGGGAGAAGAAGGGCCGGCCGGCCTCCTTCGATCGGCGGCGAGCTCGCGCCTTCCAGGGAGTTGTATGTTGTCTTCGGAAAAGGCTTAGAAAACTGCTCAAAGGCCCGGTGACTTCCGAGCCTTCCGAGAAGGCCTTCTCCTTCTCACGTCCCCCCCTCGCTCACCGCCGATTCGAGGTCGATGGGGCCTTGCAAATCATCCCCCCGCTGCAACTCTGTGGGCCCATCTCGCGCGTCGGCCCATGCCTTCTACCGTCTCCACGGGGCCCCCCTCAACAGCCTCCAGCAAGTGTCCTTGTCACAGTGCCGCGCTGGCCCGATGCCCCAAAATGTACTCGTGTTGACTCCATGGGCTTTGAGTGAGATTCTATCTCAGTCGCCCCGCCCAAACACCAGGGAAGCAGCCCAGCGGCAGCGAGCGCCACGCCGGGAGGCCGTGCGGGTCGTGGAGCCCCACCCGCACGGCCAAGCTCAGCAGGGAGGGCCCCGCAAGGCAGCAGCAGGGCACTACGAAGGCTGAGGTTGCGGAGCCTGGCAGCCAGGACTTTGTGGGCGCATCAAGAGCAACAGCTAGTGGTACGACTCCGTGGGCAATCGTACTGCGTCATGCCCCATCCGCTGCTGCGAAAATCACCGGTATCGTCCCGATGTGCTCTGCAACGTCGTCGCAGAATGCGGACAACTGGTCCAACGGAATTGGCCTAAGTTACCACATCGGCCACTCGAACCCGTCGACGCAAGTCGAAACCGTGCTCACACTCGAGGCGGCCCCGATACGATCAGCAACCGTGCCAAGCCGACCCTTAAGCTTGTCCAGGAACAGCCCAAGACTACGCCAAGACCTCCTCCCAACGCAAGCTTTGTCAAGCCCGACAAGAAGTACTACAGAAAGCCGCAAGCGGGCCAGGTGAGGTGACGTACACTACACAAACAGCCTTTTGCTCACATTGCATCATTGAAGCATGCGTTCTTCAAACAAGCTTATGGCCTTCGGGCCGTCCAAGAGAGCTTCCAGGAGGCCGAAGAAGCCTCCCAGAGGGCCCCGTGACGGCCCTCGACAAATCAGGATGGCCCAGCGCCACCGCAGAAGACTCAAACTGCCCTGGGGCGGCCCAACACTCGCCCAAGACGGCCCTTGGTAGACGGCCAGACGAGGAAGCGCCGGCGCCCGGAGGATCAAAACACTTCGAGCCTTGGGCCCGGAGGTCTGCCGGGACCGTCCGGCGCCGGGATCCCGAAGTTTCCCAGAACTCGGGATCCGCCCGCAGGCCCAGAGATAGCGGCAGGCGAACCCAGAATCAAATCGATACAGTCGGGGCGTTGACCTAAGGAACCCTAAATAAGGAACGAGGCCCCTTTTTTCCATAAGTAACCTTCGATTTCCTTTCGGAAACATTGGGGAAGCCTGAGGCAAGCTGTGAAACACCTAAGGAACACGGAGCCCCTCCCCAACGAAAAGGGTTCCTTCTTCAGGGCCCCGACTGTAAGCCAGATCGGCGAACGAAAAATGCATCGGATCGGCGGGACTCGGCAGCCAAGTCGGGAGGCGTCGAAGCGGCGGAGATCGGCAGGCGAGTGAGGCCTCCATGGAGACGCCAAGCAATCCAAATCGAAATCCGAAGCCGAAACGGAATCCATCGAAACCGAATCGAATCGAGTCAGAGGAGTCGGAACGGGCCATGTTCGGTGGCAACTCGTGAGAGCCTCCCACACCATCTTGCTGACCCTCTCGAATCGACGCCACTCGACGCTAAATCGATGTCGATCGACGCTACCTCGACGCTACTCCATGAACCGACTCTAAATCGGCGCTATCTCATCGCCTCCCAGCCGCTAATCGACGCTACTCGACGCTAAAGACGGAACTCAAAGGGTATACGACGCTCCCATGATCTGCTACCGAATTGGGCGCCCGAATTATCCGATGTTACTCGGGTCCGGGGTAACGCGGGCTTGGATACCCGAAAAACGAACCCGAGTTAGCTCTGACCCGAGTTACCCCTGATGATTTGGGGCTCTGGACGCCCGAGTTATCCGGGGTAACTCGGGCCCAGGGTAACTCGGGTTCGGAATCCCGAAAAGCGAACCCGCGTTAGCCCTGACCCGAGTTGCCCCTGATGACTCGGGGCTCTGACCGAAGGCAGGCGCGCCCAAAATCGCACCGATCAGCCGGATCGGCGGGAAGCGGCAGCCGCAGTCGGGAAGCGTCCAAGCGGCGAGCACATCGGCAGGCGAGCGAGGCCCCCGTGGAGGCACCAGCAGAGACCCACATCGGGATCCAAGAGCGAAATCGAACCGATCGAGATCGAACCGAGTCGGAACCCAAACCGGCATCGAGCTGGTTTCGGAGTCGAGCCGATCGAACTCGAATCGGAGCCGAAACCAAGGGATCTGAATCGATCGAAGCCGAATCGAATCGAGTCAGAGGAGTCGGAATGAGCCATGGGAGACGAGAATGCCACTCGAACAGCCCGCGGACTCCCGTGATGCCGCCCTTTTTGTGGCACCCTGGACCCCAAGGAGGTCTGCACCCCTTCCCCCAGGGCAGGCGTTTCTCATCCAGAGTCGTAATAATTTTTGACGGCCCTGGGGCCCAGCAGAAGCCCCTGGAATCCGACCACCGTGAAACACCTCCCCTTAGATCCGATGTTGGAAAAAATGCAGCATCGCAGAAAATCACGCCTGTATCCCCGGACCGCATCTTTATGCGTCATGTTTCGAGCCGGACCGACCTGTGAGAGTCATGGGGCCTGAATTCGAGCGAACGCACCCGTTGTGGAAAAACTGCCACGCCAGGATCTCAGGGTCCACCGTGCTCTGTTCCACAACGAAGCGAGATGGGGTCTCCCCGACGGGGCTTCCAGGCGGCGAGGGGCGGCAAGAGGGGGCACCACGGAACCACCGACGGCGGGGGGGGGGGGCGCCTGAGCGCCCACGGGCGCGCCTGCTTCTGGAAGGCCCACAGAAGAGCCGCCGCCCGCCTGGCGGGGGCCGGGTCTTCCACTCCAGCCAGACCGCTCTCCATTCGGCAGCGCCTGGACACACTGAGGAAGGCAGAGAGAGAGAGGGAAAGCAAGAAGAAACATTCACAGACAGAGAGCAGAGCAGAAAGCGAGAGAAAGAGAGAGAGAGAGAGAGAGAGAGCGACAGAGAGGGAGACAGAGAGACAGAGAAAGAGAGATAGACCTATGTGGAACCCAGAACCCGAATACTCGGGCGGAAACACCGGCTCGAAAAAAAAGCAACGCCAGGATCTCAGGGTATGCTTGTCGCTCACGAACGACGCTCCACCATCGGCACACGCGCCCCTCCTGGGAGCTTGCACTTCCCTTTTTACCATCCGAACATGTCGTCCCGCGGCCGAGGAGAGGGGGAGAAGGAGGAGAGAGAAGAGAGGAGAGAGGAGGAGGAGTAAATGAGGAGGAGGAAGAGGAGAGGAGGAGGAGGAGGGGAAGGAGGAGGAGGAGGAGGAGGAGGAGAAAGCAGGAGGAGGAGGAGGAGAGAGGAGGAGGAGGAGGAGGAGAGAGGAAGAGGGGGAGGAGGAGAAGGAGGAGGACTGAGGAGGAGCAGGAGGAGGAGGAGGAGGAGAGAGGAAGAGGAGGATTGAGGAGATGGAGGAGGAGGAGGAGGAGGAGGAGGAGGAAGAGGAGGAGGAGGCGCACCGAAAATTAGCCCTTCTGGTCCGTCGGGCCCTCGGCGGGGCCCGCAGCCGCGCGCCAGGGCCCCTCCAAAGGGGGCCTGCGCGAGAAGTGCCCTCGGCGCGCCGCGCCCGCCCCGTGCGCCCGGCCTGGGCTAGGCGCGCCTGGGCTGAAGTCGGGCGTGCCCCGCTACAGGAGAAGCACCCAACAGAACGCAACACACCATATGAATCCTTGCAGCCCGAGCAGGCCCACTCAGAGATGGTTTTGAGGGCCTTTTTTTCTCGACGCCCCTCACGAGCATCGTGGCCTCCGAGGGGGGTGCCCTCGACTACCCCGCCCCAAGAGGCCCCCAAGAGCCCCCGAAGAGGCCCAAGGGGGCCCCAAGACGCCGCCAAGGAGCCCCAAGAGACCCAAGAGGCCCCTAAGAGGCGCATAGGAGGACCCAAAGAGGCCCCCAAGAGGCTTCGAAGAGGCCCCATGGAGCGCTCGAGGGCTGGCGGATTGAGCGAAGCGATTAATATAAATACTTGTTTTGTTGCTGGCTATGTTTGGCTACTTTGGAATAGGTTCTGTCTATTGTTGTTTTCTTCCAACAACCGCCTTTTCGGAGGACATGCCCGACCTAAGCCTGGGCTCCTTTTGTCCCCATCGTACTTAAGAGGACTACATCCCAGACGTGATTTCGAGCACCCAAGAAGTAGCGAAAAACAGGGTCGAACGAGTAAAAATCGCCTCCCGGGGCCCGGCACGCAAACACCCTCTAGTTTCGGTACCTTCTTGGTGCTCGATACTCTTCCTGGTGGTCAAGGCGAAAATGCGATGGAACATCACAAGCCTGGGCTTTGGTCGGGCATGTCCCCCTACAGGTGGATTTGGGATGAAAGATAACACATACACTTCAATGATTCAAGCAGACTGAACTACAATGATTCAAACATACTGAAAATACTTGAAACATCGTCCCCTGACGATTGTTTTGTTTTGGCTTTGTTTTTTATTCAAAAAATATCCTCCTGTAAGGGGCCAGCCCGACTTAAGCCTGAGCCCCGCTTGCTGGGCAGCGGCGGGTCCCTCTGGCAGCGCCGCGCACGGGCTATGCCCCTGCGCCGGGCCGGGCTGCGCGCACAGGGCGCGAGCCAAGCGCTGTCTTGGCCCCAGAGAACACCTCGAGTCAAGAGAAAAACGCTTACGGGGCGAAGAAGGGTATGACATAAGCTTGTTCGCTGTCGGGGGCGCCTGTCCCAGGGCGGCTGGAAAGTTTATACTCCTGCGGTGGCAGCGTAGGGGTATGAACTTTCCAACCGCCCAGGGGCAGGGGCCCCTGGCAACGAAACAAATTATGTTATACCCTTCTTCGCCCGCTAAATCGCCACGGGAGGTGTCTTGCCATGTTCGGGCTCTTGCCTCGCGCCCTGCGCCCGCGGGCCTCCGCGGGACCCCCCCGGGACATCGTACCCGCCGGGCCGATCCCGCTGCGGGCCCGCCGGGCCCCTGCTGGGCAGCATGGAGACTGCGCCACCGCCGCGCACGGCTGGCTGCTCGAGGGCCTCCGCCCCTGTGGCCCGGCCACCACGGCACCCGGTCACCGCGGGAGCCCCCCTCGGGGCATCGGCTGCAGGCCGATCCCGATGAGGGTCCGCGTCGGGCCCCTGCTGAGCAGCATCGAGCCCCTGGGGCCGCCGCGCACGGCTGGCTGCTGGAGGCCTCCGCCCACCTGGCCGGCCACCAGGGCACAAAGCCACTCCGGGACCCCCGGGGCGCCGGCCCCGTCACAGTTGCAGGGCGATCCCGAAGCACCTGCACATTGATCTCAAGGCTTCACTCCCATGGGCAAATTGCAGCAGGACGAGGAGGAGGGGGAGGAGGCGGAGGAGGAGGAGGTGGAGGAGGAGGAGGAGGAGGAGGAGAAGGAGGGGAAGGAGGAGAGGAGGTGGAGGAGGAGAGGAGGAGGAGGAGCAGGAGGAGAAGGAGGAGGAGAAGGCGAAGGAGGAGGAAGAGGAGGAGGAGGAGGAGGAGAAGGCGGAGGAAAGGAGGAGGAGGAGGAGAAGGAGGAGGAGGAGAAGGAGGAGGAAGAGGAGGAGGAGCAGGAGGAATCGGGCCCCCGTGCTTCCACCTTCCATTGCTTCGACGGGTTTGCCACATCCCAGCGGCCAGGTTGCCACACGTGCAAAGGTCGCACAAAACCCCCCCGCTGGCGGAAAATCCACCGGCCCTCTGGGCTAAGGTAGTATCGCAAGTTCGTTCTTCCAACCACCTTCTCTCCTGTTGAAAAAAGTGTTGGCCCTTCCCCCGCGAGCGGTCCAAGGGTCAAAGGTGACCCAAGACAGCCTCCAGAGGGCACCAGACAACAACCGTACGACCTCCACGATGACACAAGAGAGTCCAAGATGGCTCAAGATGAACGCCAGCATGTCTCAAAGAGCCCCTAAGACCACCCCAAGGCGACTCCAAGTGCCACGGAACCTCCCAAGGACGCTGCCGAGAAAACCCAATGCGCCCAAAACGAATGGAATGTCGATGATTGCTGCCTTCCTGTCGGCCGCATCGTCCATCGCACTGCTCTGCTACAGTGTTCCGTGAGCACACCACCCTGTCGGCCTCGTCCCCCCCCCCCACCCCACCCGCGCGCTCCGAACCCACTCCCGAACCGTTCCCCCCAGGACTCGCGAAGGATGGCCTACTCCTGGCCCACACTTCTGTTGTGGATACCATGTCAAAGGGCACTCGAACCGTACTCTTGTTTGAGTTAGACATGAATTTAAGATGTCACCGACATGTCAGAACATGTCAGAAGCATGTTCTAGCACTTCAGAGACATGTCTGAATCATGCGCTAGCCATCTGGCAACGATTTGGCAATCTGCCTCCTCTCCATCGATCGTCTTCCACGACGCCTCTGCACAACTCGGTTCACCCCGAACTGCTGCTCGCGTCGGTGCATTACTGACGAGCCGACAACACACACACAAACATACCCATAGGGGGTCGGAGAGGGCTATGGGTGCGTGTTGTCGGATGGGGGTCCCCGCTCGAACGGGAGCGTCCCCTAGGGTCCGACAACAAGCACCCATACCCATAGCCGGTCCTCCTCCCAACGACCCCCTTATGGGTATGGTGTGTGTGTTGTTCGCTCGTCAATTACCCCGCGCCCTGGGCGCGCAGGCATCGGCGGTCCTGGTAGTGCGAGCAGAGCTTCAGCAGGTGCTCGAGCAGCTTCGCCTTCCGCGCGGCGGCGCGGGCCCCTCCGCGGGCGGGCTCTCCCTAGGGACCCCCCCCCATCGCAGGGCTGACCTACACGGTGTGTTTCGCTTTCGTGTTGTCCTCGTTTTCCTTCGCTCTTGTCTCGAATCCGCCTTTACCATCGGGGCGTTGACCTAAGTTATACTCCAATGTCCGATCGAAGACATAAGGAAAACCTGAGGCAAGCTGTGAAACACTTAAGGAACGCGGAGCCCCTCTCCAACCAAAAGGGTTCCTTCTTCAGGGCCCCGACTGTACCGAAAAACGGAGGTCGAAACGAGAACGGCCCACGAAATCTCCAGAAACACCGTTTGGGCCCGGCCCTGCCCACTCACCCTCCCCTCTCCAGGCAGCCTCCACGCTTCGTGCAGGCACGCCTGCGGCCGCGCCTCCCCTGCGTGCAGGGCAGATCTGCCCTGCGCGTCGGGGCGGGGCGCCGTGGAGCTCGCCCCCTCTCCAGGAGGTGGCCCGTGCGGCCCCGAGGCGGCACTGCCGGCGCTCACGGCTGCGCAGCGCGAGCGGCAGAGCAGACGACGCGGACCTCCTCTCCGCTGCCCTGCCCGCGCATTCCCCCTCGCCCCCCTCCCAAGCCAGCCGTCCACTCACCCACCCGTCCATACGCGTACTCGCTTCAGCTATCTGCGAATCCGATGCCCCCCCCCCCCGCGCCCATCTGTCAGCGAACCATCGCCCACACCCTTGCGGATGCGAGAGAGGGGGGGGTGGGCGAAAGGGGGGTCGCCAGCAGCTCGCGAGGCTCGAACTCAGACTTAAAGAGAGCCGCCGCCGGTGCCGATGGTTCGTCAAAAGCATTGATTACGGGTGGATCGCGGACGGGTCGCGGCTGGGTCGCGGGTTGGCCGTGGCTGAATCACGGGGAGGGGGGTCGCAGGGTGGGCCGCGGGCGGGACGACAATAGAGCGAGGCAGCAACAAGAAGCCTCACCGCGGAGCCCTACTTCATCTACGCGACCAGGGACGGAACAAGACCGCTCGCCCCCCTCACTCTGATGTAGTGTTCGGCTACGCGCAGGAGTGACCCTGGGTAAGAGTAATATTTGGTACGCTGCTTTTTTTGGGCCGCGGAACGACCAAACACGAGCGCGCAAGGCGCTACTGTCGCATCGCGCTCGGCGATCGGGGGACCCCCAATGGGTCCGCACCAAAGGTCACTCCAGGTCCAGCGAAAGGTCACTCTGACGCGTGGTCGAAAATGTCACTGCTGCCCTCGCTATCTCCCTCAGTTCCCGGCCTCCCCCCTCCCTGCGACGTTCCCCGCCCCAAAGAGCCCCACTCACTAATTGCCCGAGCCCACCCCCCCGCCCTGCCCTGCCACCCCTCGCTGCCCCCGTGGACTGGCCGCGACGTGGGAAGCAGCGTGCTCGCGAGGAGCAGGACGAGAGGGAGGAGGACGAGCAGCGGGACGCGGAGGAGGGGATCGCGCTGCACTGCTCGTACGCCACTCTCTGCTCCTTCTCCTGCTAGTGCCTGTCTTCCTCCTCCTCCTCCTCCTCCTCCTCCTCCTCCTCCACTTCCTCCTCCTCCTCCTCATCCTCCTCCTCTTGCCTCCTCCTCCTCCTCCTCCTCCTCCTCCTCCGCCTTTCCGCCATCTCCTCCTCCTCCGCCTCCCCCCTCCTCCTGCCCCTCCGCGTCCTCCTCCTCCATCCTCCTTTCCTCCTCCAACCGTCCCCTTCAATCTCTATCTCCTCTCCTCCTCCTATCCTTCTCCTCCTCCTCCTCCTCCTCTCCTCCTCCCTCCTCCTCCTCCTCCTCCTCCTCCCCCTGCTCCTCCTCCTACTTCTCCTCCTCCAGCGCTCCCTGATCCCCCGATCACACTCTGCGAACTCCACCTGCCCATGCTCGTCCTTCACGTCTTCCTCCCAGCTCTTCCTCCTTCTCTCCCTCGTCGTTCCTGCTTCTCCCCCTCGTCCTTCCTCCTCCAACTCCTCGTCCTTCCTCCTCCTCCTCCTCCTCCTCCTCCTCTCCTCCTCCTCCTCCTCTCCTCCCTCCCCTCCCCCCCCCCCTCCTGCTCATCCTCCTCCTCATCCTGCCCCTCCTCCCTCCTCCTGCCCCCTCTTCTGTTTTCTCCTCTTCTTCTCTCTCTTCTCCGCCTCCTCCTCGTACCTCCTCCTCGGCTCCCCCTCCTCCCCTATCCTCCTCCGTCTCCTCCTCCTCCTCCTTTCCCTCTGAGCACCGTGTAACCCTACGCCTCCTCATCTTGTACGTCTCTGCCTCCCCCCTCCTCATCCTTCGTTCTCACTCCCTCCTCCCCCTGCCTCCTTCTCCTCCCTCCTTCTCCTTCGCCTCCTCCTCCCCTCCTTCCTTCTTCGATCTCTTCTCCTCCTCCTCCTCCTCCTCCTCCTCCTCCTCCTCCTCCTTTTTCTCTTCCTCCTTCTCCTCTCCCTTCCTCGCCTCGGCATCAGAAATCGGGAACTGATCCCTGGGGCTGACCTGGGACACGCTCTTCATCCTAGGTCGTTTTGTTGATGGCCATGCGGCCAAGGGGAGGGCCCCCACAAAGACCCCAGAAACGGCGAGGGACCTTCGGGACAACTGTCCTAAAAGGTCACATGGCGGCAACGCCGCCACTGGACCTCTGAGGCCCCCTCTGCGAGGCGCGACGCGGTGATCATCCTAGCGCCCATTGTGGGAGGCCCAGGGGCTGGGGAGAGAAAGGGGGCAGAAGGGCTCGAACGAGAAGAAGGAACATCTGAATAGTAACAATAATAATAATGATGATAAAACTAAAAATAATAACCATAGCAATCATAAGAAAAGTGCCACGATGATACGTAGGGAACAAAAGAGAAACACACGGTACAGGATGAGGAAGATGATGATGATGCTGATGCTATTGATGATGATGCTGATGACGAGGATGATGATGTTGGCGATGATGAAGATGGTGATGCTGATCATGATGATGATGATGCTGCTGCTGATGATGATGATGATGATGATGATGAATATGATGATTAGGATGGCCCGGCCTCCGTAACTAGAAGACGCGCACACGAGACAGCTCACTCCTCGTCGTCGCCGCCCTCGGCGTCCTCCTCTGGCTTCTTCTGGGACTCGGCGGCCTTGTCCATGAAGGCCTGCATGAGCGTCTTGTAGTACGTGGAGTCGCCCTTCTTGCTCTCCTTGGCGTGGGTCTTGGCCGCCGCCAGGCGCGCCTTCTTCTTGGCCTGCACCAGGTCCCCCTCCGCCGTGCCTTTCTCGTGGCTCTTCGCTCTGAGCGCCCGCTTGTGCAGCACCCCGGGGTTGAGCTTCGCCATGATGGCGGAGTTCTTCAGCGGGTTTTTCTTGACGGCGAACCTCTTCGGGGGTTCCAACTTCGGCTTGAGGATGGACTGCACCTCGGTGCTATTGATGATGCGCGCCACATCCGCGTTCTCCATCTGGGCGCGCGGAAGGATGTAGTGCTTCTTCGTAGAGAAGACCTCGTCCAACTTCTTGAAGGCACCCTCCGTCCAGATGACGAAACGGCCGAAATTGCCACCGGGCGCAAGCTTCAGGAGGTTCATGCGGGTCACGCACATGGTGTCCACGCCAGGGACATTGCGAAACGCGCGGACGATGCCGTTGTCCTCATCGTAGATGACCACGGGGCCCTTGCGCATCGTGTACCTGCGGTTGCGCATCTTGCCCTTGCCAGCGCGCACCTTCTTGGAATCGATGACGCGCTGCAGCTCCTCCGCGCAGCCGACGGACTTGAGCAGCTCCACGGCCTGCTTCTTGGAGGCGGCCCCGGGGTCTGAACTC
>CAUYUJ010005681.1:490537-495537 GCA_963575745.1 Prorocentrum cordatum | reverse complement strand
TGTAACGCGGCGCGCCTGGTGCGGCTGGATTACGCGGCACACCTGGCGCACGCGGAGCACGTACCGCATCTGGCGCACCAGGCGTGCCTGGCACGCTCGGGCCCCTGGAGTGCCTGGCGCGCATGGCGCGCCTGGCACGCGTGGCGCACTTCGCCCCAGCGTCGCGCACAGGGGGTCGGTGCTGGTTTCCAGTAGCTCCCCATCCAAAAACGACCGCTCAGTGGGCCCCGGGAACGGCAGGGCCGTCTTTTCACCGTTTCCGAAAAGGTGTCCCTTGAAAATGGAAACGGCAACAAAAAACGGCGACCCGAAACGGCAACAAAAACGGCTCCAGGATTGGAACCGGAGCCGGAACCGGTCAAACAACGACGACGGAACCGGTAAAAGAACGGCGTCGGAACCGGCAACAAAATGGCAAAACGGAACCAGTAAAAAACGGCCCTGTCGTTTCCAGCGCCCACTAAGCAGCGACCGCCTACCATGCCCAGGCTCGGTCGGATGTTACGCATGTGTTGGGAGGGCGGGTGGGAGTAAGCTAGAAGGCTTGCTATCTGTGGGGTGTCTTGACCCCCCCCCCTCCCCCTTCCCTGGACCTGGACGGAGGGGGGGAGGGGCCGCGATCGGTTGGAGCGTCCAAAAAGGACTCGGCGAGAAGGCACAACTAATATATGCTACCAAGGTGTTGGGCCAATCTTGGCCTCCTTGGGGGGGGCGCTAGTTGAGGCCCCATCCCTTCCTTGACCGAACTTCTCCTAGATGGCCCCAGGTGGCCGCGAAGGCTCGCAAGAGTGCCCCAAGAGGACCCCAGAGGCGCCCCGCAAGAGAAGGACCCCGAGAGGCATCCAAGAGGCATCGTATGGCCTTTCTGCTCGCCCTCCTCTTCCTCCTCCTCCTCCTCCTCCTCCAGGCGGTCGCCATTCTTCCCCGCGCGGCCGACGCTCGGTGTTCGCTCCTCCCTCTCCTCTCCCTCCTCCTCCTCCGCATCCGCATAGTCCTCCTCGTCCCGCCTCCGTCCTCCCCACTCCGCGCTCTGAACTTGCCACTCTCTCCCCCCCCTCCCCCGATCCCTCCTCCAGCCTCTCCCCCTCTTGGGCCACGGCGCCTTCCCTCCCCGACCTCTTCTTCCACCGCAGTCTCCTCCACATCCCTGATCTTGGAGGCCTGGAAATGGGCACCAACACCAGCACAAGGGGGTTTGCCTCCACAGGGGGAAGATGATCCTAGATTTCGATGTTGGTGGTCATAGTTCGGTCCCCCTGGAAGCCAGGATATTACCACCATCATCGAGATGGGGATCTTCTTCCCTCGGTGGAGGCACACCGCCGATACTGGTGTTGGTGTCAACCTTTAGGTCTGCGATGGTCAGAGCAACTTCCTGGGAGTCGGCTCTGGCTGGTCTGGCGGGGCTACGCGAAGCGTCTAGGAGTAGGCCGGGCGTGTCCCCCTACGGGCAGATTTTTTGGAAAGCTAGAACATACCCCAAAAATATTCAGACAAGGATCACACACAAAAAAATCATCCCCAGACTATTGGCTGACTGCTTTGGAGTGTTCCTCCTGGAAGGGCACAGGCCCGACGTAAGTCGAGAACCTTTCCTCCGAGGCGGCGCACGCTGAGCGCACCCCGCCGCACACCACGCGGCCGCCCCCCGCCGCGCCCGAGGCGCGCCCGCGCGCGAATCTCGGGCTGGCAGCGCCCGCACGGGGCGCGGCGCTCGCCGAGCCAAACACGCGGCTCCCTCCCTCCCTCCCTCCTCCTCCCTCCTCCCTCCTCCCTCCTCCCTTCCCCCTCCTCCCTCCTCCCCTCCCCTCCTCCCTTCCCCCTCCTCCCTCCTCCCTCCCTCCCTCCTCCTCCCTCCTCCTCCACCCTTCCCCCTCCTCCCTCCTCCCTCCCCTCCTCCCTCACTCCTCTCTCCCCCCCTCCCTCCTCCTCCCTCCCTCCCTCCCCCCCCCTCCTCCTCCCTCCCTCCTCCCTCCTCTATTCTCCCTCCTCCCTCCTCCCTCCTCCCTCCCTCCCCTCCTCCCCTCCTCCTCCCCCCCCTCCTCCCTCCTCCCTCCTCCCTCCTCCCTCACTCCTCTCTCCCCCCTCCCTCCTCCCTCCTCCTCCTCCTCCTCCCTCCCTCCCTCCTCCCTCCTCCCTCCCCTCCTTCTCCCTCCTCCCTCCTCCCTCCTCTCTCCTCCCTCCTCTCTCCCCCCTCCCTCCTCCCTCCTTCCGCCGCCCACCTCCCACTCTCGGATCGGCGCTGGACTCCCCTCCCTGGCGCGCGGAGCGCGCAAGGAGAGGCACCGGTGGCGCCGCGGGGTGGGGGAGGCCCGGCACAGATCCAGGAAATCCGGGAGGACCTGCGCAAGTGTGTGTGTGTGTGATCAGGCAGACGTTTGCTCCTCCAAGCGTGCTCAGAGCTTCTTGAAGTGCAGCTTTGGGGCGGGGTGCCAGCTGGACATCCAGATGCCGATGCCGTGCGTCGTGCCGACCATCACGGCCAGGAGCACGCTCAGCACCGTGCGGAACTCGGAGCTGAAGCAGTTGTTCGGGCCGCGGCACTCCGCGGCGCCGAGCCAGCTGATGCCGCCGCTGGGCGTGCGTATCTCGTCCTCGAGGTCCACCTCCCGGCCGGGGTTGCATGCGTTCGCCTCGTCGGGGAACTGGAACGAGTCCCCGAGGCGGCCCTTCCACTCCAGCAGCTGCGGCCCCAGGAAGCACCCCCCGACGTTCCCGGTGGAGAACTCCTGGATGCCGGGCACATACATGCGGCTGGAGGTGTAGCTGTCGCAGTTCACCCGGAACACGCACGAGAGCGGGCTAGGGCCGCCCCAGAGCACACAGAGCAAGACGACAACGATGAGGAGGTAGCTGGCCGCGAGCGGGATGTTGCGCAGCGGGCTCACGCGGTGCTCGGCGCCGTGCGAGAAGATGAAGCACGCTGTCGGAAGCTGCATAGAGAGGAAGAAGAAGGCCACCCCGCACTCGAAGTTGTCCCCCTTCTTTTGCCACTCGTGCGAGGGCACCCCGAGCGCCACCGAGTCGTAGGGCCTGTAGAAGGGCTGCCGCCAAAGAGCGAACAGCGCAGCCGCGAAGCACGCGCCGTAGACGAGCGTCGGCACCAGGACCGTGGCAACGGTGCGCCAGCCGAGCAGCGCCGAGGTGGGTCGCAGCGCGGAGAGCCTGGGGCCCGGCCTGGCCAGGGTCATCGCCGCCACCATGACGGACCCGACGACGATGTCGGTGGAGATCCAGGTCCACTCCGAGAGGATCATGTTCCCGATGAAAATGCACGTGAACTTGGCGATGGGGATGGCCAGCGCGTAGACCATGAAGTACATGTACGTGGCCAGGTTGGTCGCCAGGGTGGCCCGCCCGTACCTCCCGGCGGTGGACAAACCTCCCTTTAGAAAACCTCCCCGTTGTGAAAACGACCTACGTAGGACCGAAACCGACGGACCTGGACCCGCAAAAATGACGGCCAATTCACTAATCGACCGAAAAAACGTCGGCTAATTCACTAATCGACCGAAAAAAATGACGGACTGGACCCGCAAAAATGACGGCCCGCAAAAATGACGACCTAGGACCGAAACCCGGACCTGGACCCACGACGCCCTCTCGCGAACCGAAATCGGCCAATTCACTAATTGACGTGTCAGGGCAGGAGGTCTATCAACCCCCGGGACCTCAGCAGGTCCGGCACGGCCCGCAGAGAGATGGAACCGGTCCCGTGCTCCTCGCGGCTGGAGAAGGGTGCGACAATGGATGATGGGCCTGTTTTCCACCACTACCACCATGAGTTGGAGAGGGAAGGGGTCATCCTCCTCCTCCTCCTCCTCCACCTCCTCCTCTTCGTCCTCCTCCTCTTCGTCCTCCTTCTCCTCCTCCTCCTCCTCCTCTCCTCCTCCTCCTCCTCCTCCTCCTCCTCCTCCTCCTCCTCCTCCTCCTCCTCCTCCTCCTCCTCCTCCCTTCCCCCCATCCAACTCATGGTGGTGGTGGTGGAACACAGGCCCATCAATGGACGCCTCTGCCTCGGAGAGGGCGATGCCGACGTGCGCAGCCCGCAGCGCCCCGCAGTCGTTGCCGCCGTCGCCGACCATGCCCACGACCAGGCCTCGCTCCTGGTGCAGCTGGATCACGGCCACCTTTGGGACGCACAGGGACATACTAATACTACATGTCCTCCTTGGGGGGCGCGCGTCCGACCCGAACACAAGGTCTACCCATCTTGTGGTATATAGTTTCCCGAGCGGTGTGACCAGAAAGCGCCCGCCACGACGCATATACTATAAGATTTCTCGGTGCGCGCGTCGCCCCTGGGGGGGCGACGCACACATAGTATAAATATGTTGGGGTGACGCCGAACCTTGTCTTCCGGCTTCATGCGCGCGTAGATCCTGACTCTGTCCAGGACCTGCGGCGCCTCCCCGCTGTCCTGCAGGTGCTTGAAGGCAGGCTTCGTGAGCACAAGATCCACCTCCCCTGGGTCGCTCGCGAGCACGTCTGCGTGGCTCCACTGCTCGCCCTCCGGCTGAGACGTCCACCGCAGCCCCGGCTCGCCCCGCGTGTCTCCGTCCCGAGCATCCACGACGTCTCCGAGCAGCACGCGGGCGTCGAGCATGCCGCAGCGACGGCCGATGGCAATGCCGGTGAGGGCATTGTCTCCCGTGCACATGACGCACCGAACGCCGCCGGCCTTCAACTCCGCTAGCGCGTCCGGGCTGTCCACCTTCATCTCGTTGCGGAAGAGAAGCAAGCCGACCAGGCTAAGGCCAGCCTCCAGCTCGTCGCGAGAGGTCGTGGAGCTGTTCGAGGAACAAACAACGGGATGGACATAAACTTTTGGAGATCCGCGTGTAGCTCCAAAAGTTTATGCTTGTGCCGCTCTTTCTTCTTCGATCTGTAGTTGGTGACCTCCTTCATGCCCACGCCCAGGACGTAGTACTGGTCAGCAGCATGCTGCTCAGTGACAGCCCTAAAATCCGCGGGCAGCGAATTCCCCGACGCCGAGACGA
>CAUYUJ010005681.1:393037-485537 GCA_963575745.1 Prorocentrum cordatum | reverse complement strand
GAGGGGGGTCGCAGGAGGCCGCGCGACCGCGGCGCTACAGTGGCGCTCCTTCAGCTGGCTGACGGTGTGGCACCCCGCCGCCGCCCAGCGCAGCTCCTGGCGCGCTCCGCCGCGGGCTCTCACGGGCAGGCGGCCGCAACGGCAGAGAGCTCTGGCCGCCAGGGGAGGCAACCATCGTCATCGTCATCGTCATGGTCATCGTCATCGTCATCGTCATCGTCATCGTCATCGTCCTCCTCTTCCTCCTCCTCATCGTCATCGTCATCGTCATCATCGTCACCGTTCGGGCGCCTTCTGGGGAGGGGCTGCCTCGTGAGTGGAGGGCGTCATCGTTGCTCGCCGTGGCCATGTCTGGGCCCTCGTGGCCTCCTTCACGAAAGCAGCCGACGCTTTGACTCTTGCTTCCTGCGCGGCCCCAGGCACAGCGAAACCGAAGGAGCACGCCCCGGACGCATGACCTGACGGGCCGGCACCGGCCCGAGAGACCGAGATCGAAGGAAAGCACCGGAATGGGACAAAAACGGCACATCGGAGGCCAGTCCACAAGAAACCTTCCACAAGAGACCCGCCCCCGAGACCCCAGGACGTCCAGTGTTTTTTGGCGTGGGGACGTCACGCTTCCCATTGCAAAGCCATCCAAACCCAAGAAACTCAAAGTTGTAAAAAGCTTTCTCGTGAATTTCGGAAGCTTGTTTCCGAAGTTGAAGTTGCATGTGTTATCAAAGTTTCAAAGAAGCTCCCAAACATCACATGAGAGCTTGTTCTGTGATGGAAGCAAGAAAGCTTAAATATAAGCTCCCCCGACTCTCAGGGCAGGGCACCCTGGAGGCGAGCAGGATGAATCTTGGCATGGGCCCTCTGGTACTGCGCGGCCCCAGGAGGCGACGCCGAGGAAGAGCCCCCCTGAACTTGTGTTGCTCCCATCGTACTTCAGGACCACATGTTGTCGAAAGAGTGTCAAAGAAGTGTCGAAACAGTGTCTCCCAGGGCCCGACACGTGAAAACCCACGAGTTTGTGGGTACTTTTCATGTGTTCGACATTCTTGCCCGTGATCAAGGCTGAAGTAGGTTGGAACATCATAACCCTGGACGCATGTTCTGACGAGCCGGCATCGACCCCAGAACTCGAGATCGAAGAGAAGCACCGGGATCGAAACAAAAACGGTGCCGTCCAACATCTGGGTCTGGGCCGCCCTGGGGGCCTCTGGGCGGCCACCGGGGTGATGTGCCAATTTCCCAACACCACTATACCATAGGCAGGACGGGGACGGCGAGGCCCCCCCCCTCCTCCTCCTCCGCCTCCTCCTCCTCCTCATCCTCCTCCTCCTCTTCTTCCTTCCCCTCCTCCTCCTCCTCCTCCTCCTCCTGCTCCTCCTCCTCCTCCTCCTCCTCCTCCCGCTCCTCCTCCTCCTCCTGCCTCCTGCCTCCTCCTCCTCCTCCTCTCCGCCTCGGGTCCTCCTCCTCCTCCTCGATCCATCCTCCTCGCTCCTTCTTTTTCCTCCCCTCACCTCCCCTCCTCCTACCTGCTCCCCTCCCCCTCCTCCTCCTCCCTTCTCTCCGCCTACCTCCCTCCTCCCTCCCTCATCCCACCTATGGTAGCGGTTTTGGAACATCGGCCGAGTCACGGGGTGGGACCTCCGGGGGAAGCGCGCCGGTGGACGGGCATCCAGCAAACTTCCTGCACGCCAAACCAAAGAGGCAAAAAAAACTAAAAGGCCGCAACCGCGTCCGCTCGAGGGCCTGGGATCGGGGCAAAAGCGAAGAGGCTCGAGGGCACTCGGGGCAGCGAGAGACCGAGGCCGGCTGGTCGGCGGCTTAGTGGGCCCTGGAAGCGACAGGGCCGTTTTGTTACCGGTTCCGTTTTGCCGTTTTTTTGCCGGTTCCGACGCCGTTTTTGTTACCGGTTCCGTTGCCGTTTTTTGACCGGTTCCGGCTCCAGTTCCGATCCTGGAGCAATTTTTTTGTTGTTTCTGGTCGCCGTTTTTTTGCCGTTTCCATTTTCAATGAACATTTTTCTGAAAACGGTGAAAAAACGGCCCTGCCGTTTCTGAGGCCCACAAAGGTCGGCGGACGCCGAAGAGGTCTGCGTCCGAACGATCAAGGGCTACGCGCAAGCCCGATGACAACGAGGCCAGGGAGCCGGATGAGGCCAGCTGGGGCGGGAGACGGAGGAGGACTGTGGCGAGGATTCAGAGGGAGAAAGCCGGATTGAGCGGGATTCCGCGGGATTGCACCAGATGGGGCCAGTGCTCCATCAGGGCTCAGACCCCGGCGTGATGGTTTCTCATGACGTCGACCCCAGAGGTCTCGACCCATTCCCGGGGATCGGTTTTTCTCCTGACCCGTTTTCTCACGGTCGGCCTGGTAAGAGTTCCCAGAGGCTGAACTAGAGAATAACCTCGCGTCGTGATGGGTTCAGAACCCGAGGGGGACTGGGGGATGCACCAGCGCCAATTCTGAAGGTCACCTCCCAGGACTTGCACCCTGGAGCTCTGCCGTGGGTCCGGGAGCTCTGCCGCCCAAGTGACCCCCACTGCCAACATACGCGGCCTCTCCGAGCGAGCTGCTGGGCCACGCGTGCCCCAACAAGCGGTGGTGGACCAATTTTCCACTACCGCTACAAAAAAACAGGACGGGGGAAAGGGAGGATGGAGAAGACCTCCTCCTCCTCCTCCTCCTCCTCCTCCTATCCTCCTCCTATCCTCCACATACTTCTCCTCCTCCTATCCTCCTCCTCCTCCTCCTCCTATCCTCCTCCTCCTCCTCCTATCCTCCTCCTCCTCCTCCTCCTCTCCTCTCCTCCTCCTCCTCCTTCCCTCCCTCCTACCTCATGCCTCCTCTCCTCCTTTTCTCTCCTCCTCCTCCTCCTCCTCCTCCTCCTCCACGCTCTTCCCTCCTCCTCCTCCTCCTCCTCTCCTCCTCCCCTCCTCTCTCCTCTCTCCTCTCCTCCTTTTCCCCACTTTCCTCTCCCTCTCCTCTCTCCTCTCCCCTCTCTCCTCTCAACCCTCTCTCCCTCTCACTCCTCTCCTCCTCCTCCTCCATCCTCCTCCTCCTCCTCCTCCTCCTCGTTCCTCCTCCCCCTCCTGCTCTCTCCTCCTCCTCTTTCCTCCTTCTCCTCCACTTTCCTCCTGCCCCTTCTCCTCCTCCTCCTCCCTCCTCACTCCTCATTCTCCTGCCTCCTCCTGCCCCGCGTCACTCACTTTTTCTCCTCCTCACTCCTTCTCCTCCTTCATCCTCCTCCTGCCACTTTTCCTCCTCTCCTTCTCCTGCTCCTGCTCCCCTCCTCCTCCTCCTCCGCTTCCCCTCTTCTCCAGCTCTTTCTCCTCCTCCTCTTCCACTTTCTTCTCCTCCTGCCTCCTCTTCTTCCTCCTTCCCCTTTTCCTCCTCCTCCTCCTCTCCTCCTCCTCCTCCTCCTCCTCCTCTCTCCTCTCTCCTCTCTCCTCTCTCCTCTCTCCCTCCTTCTCCTCCTTCTCCCTCCTTCTCCTCCTTCTCCTCCTTTTCCTCCTTCTCCTCCTTCTCCTCGAGTTGTTCTCCTTCTCCCCTTCCTCTCCTCCTCTCCTCCTACTTCTCCTCTTCTCCCGCTCGTCCGCCTCCTCCTTCCCCTCCTCCTCCTCCTCCCTCCTCCTCCTCCTCCCCTCCTCGCATTCCTCCCGCTGCTCCCCCCCTCATCCTCCTCCTCCTGCTCCTCCTTCTCATCCTTTCCCCCCCTCCTCATCCCTCATTCGCCTCCTCCACCCTGTCTCTTCCCCTCCACTCCTCCTCCTCCGCCTCATACCCCCCCCGCTCGATTTCATCTTCGTCGTATTCAGTGTCGGCGGCACCGGCCGTAAGGCCTTCGCAATGCATGCAATGATGTAGAACGGAACACACATTGTCAAACACATTGAGGAAGACGCTTCTTTCCAAACCGCACACAGGGTGAACAAGCTAGTCAGAGACCTTGGCCGCCGCTTCCACTTAGTCCCGTAGCCAGCCAATCGGCGAAAAGTAAACGTGGCACAACGCCATGGGGCGCGTACCTGGGCCAGGCTTTGAATACATCGCACAAAGATTGGAGCCATGTTCTCGGGCAGTGCTGATAACATGCCTAGGGCAGGATGTGCATTTAATCACCACCTTGAGCGAAGTGACTCAATGGCTGAGTCCGGTCAAGGCGTTCGTGAACAGCTGATGGCAAACAAGGTTTATCTTTGCCTACCTCTTGGCCTTATACTGGGAAAGGTACCTCCAACACTGGTGACCACACTTTTGAGGACGCATCTTTCGAACTACCCCTCGCCAGACCTCCTCTCCCCGCATCTCCCCCTCCCCCTTCCATCCACCGCCACCAGCTGCACACGGTGGGCACATTTGCTTGCGATACGCCGACGACGACACCAGTCACCGCGGTGAACGAAGGCGACAATTACGACGACACTCTTTGGCCCCATTGGCAGGCGCCAGCGACGACGACTGCGACCACGACGTCGACGACGACGATGACGACGACGACGACGACCTGCGGCGACGACACTCATTGGCAGGCAGCTCGCTGGGACATCGACCACGGTGACGACTATTGCCCCGCCCGAACCCGCTCACAGTCCATCCGCAGACCCCTCCTGGGGTCCATCCAGACCCGCTGGTCGAGGCGGACCCAGGCCTGGCGACGGTGAGCCTCCCACGAACCCGAAAAGCACAGCACGCACGAAGAAGGGCGGCCGTCCCGGAGATCGGATTCCTTGGTTGCTTCAAGGAGAGTCTCCGACGAGTCCTGACCCGTTGCCCAGAGCAGGCTTTTCATCTTCAGCCGATGTTTGACAGCCCTGGAGTCCCGAAGGCCGAAAACATTGAACAAATTCTTCGTCGGTTCTTTTCAGTACGCTGGATGTCTGGAAATGTCACGACTGGCCCTCCTGTGAGGCCACTTCCGTGGCAACCATCCCTTGCCATCTTGCTGGTTTTGCGCGAATCGACGCCGATCGACGCTGGTCAGCGCCAAACCAACGCCAGTGGGCGCTGCGACGGCGATTTGTCATAGACTGCAAGACGCTGGCGCACGCTAGTGCGCCCCAGAGACGGAACTGCAACGGCCTCAATGAAGGGGCCCCAGGACACACAAATAAATACACACAAATAAAAAGATTCCCCATATTTCCCCATATGTTCTGGGTTCTTGTCTTCCCCCCCACTTCCCATATTTTCCCACATTTTCTGGGGAATCGACGATTAATTGTGTCTGTGTGTTTCTTTCCTCCTGCCTTAACTGCCCCCGGACGCCACACGCAACTCGTAGCGTATTGACACGGAGCTCCAAGCGCACACCGAAAACGTAGGTCTGACGCGATACGTTCGCCGAAACGCGGGCCAACGCGAGGAGCCGACACGCGGCGCAAGCAAGGACAAGGAGGTTTTGAGCTCGGCACGCGCTGCGTACCAACAGGGGCGCCTCGAGGCAGCTGAGGCGAGGATGTACCACGCGATCGTGCTGTGCTGTACCGGCCTGGAACATATCCCTATCCCTATGCTGGGCACCTCCTCATCACGATGCCAATCATAGGGACTCCCTTATTCTTTGAGGGCGAATGCCTAAGATTGACATCGCCTTTTGGCGTGTCAATCTCAGGGATAGGGATACGTTCGAGGCTGGTAATTGCTGCCCAAATCCGCGACAGCGGCGACAACGACGGCGGCGAGGCAAAGGGCGGCTGCGGCGGCCGCAGCCGCAGCAACGCCGCCTGTGGCGCGCCGGCGCCCCATGCCTCGCGCAACGCGTGCGCGGGGGGGGGGGGCGGGCGCGCCGGCAGCCGGCCGGCGCAGGGTTCGGCAGCGACCAGGACGACGACGGCGACGAGGAGGACGACGAGGACGAGGAGGTCGAGCGTGCCCAAAGGACGACGAGGACGAGGAGGAGAACGAGGAGGAGAACGAGACAGACGAGGAAGACGACGACGAGGACGAGGATGAGGAGGACGAGGACGAGGAGGGCGAGGACGAGGACGACGTCGGCGGCGGCGGCCCCGACGGCGACAACGGCGCCGGCACAGACGGCGGCGGGGGGCCGGCGCGCACTGGGGCCGGCAGGCAGGGGCGAAGAGGCCAAAGGCGGGCACTACAGGGCAGTTTTGAATACATAGGTTTCTCAAAAAATATGTTATTTTTGTACATGAATGAATGAGTAAACTGATGCATGAACTCATCGTTGTTTTGAATACTAGATGCCTGCAACTTAAAGCATGATCCGCACGCGGAACAGCTACTAAAAACGGCACTGTAACGACATGTATCCAGGGGCGACGATGCCTCAGGCGCTGGGAGAAGCACCGGGACGCTTATGCACCCTTTGAACACTTCCGCGCGGCCAAGGCACAGGGCGCAGAACCCCCGAGTCCCGTGCGGGGTCGCCTCGGGCTGCGCGACAATGCAGCCACGGGCGCGCGGGTGCCCTCGCGCCGACATGGCCGAACGCGCCCAGGGCAAGTGCCCCAAACAGCGACCGTCGCGCACAGCCGTTGGGACGAGCATGGAGGACATGTGTCCAGGGGCGACGGTGGCCCATGTGGGGCGCGCATGAATGGGGGGCGATAAGTGGCGGGAGGAAGAATGCTCTCTCGGGCCCCAAAGGCCTCCTTTGGGGCCCTAGGGGGCCCCTGCACGGGCCCTGAAGGGCTCCTTTTCTGCAGCCCTCGCTGCTCCCCACCTTATCGCCCCCCCATTGCGCGAGGCCCAACCACGTCTTCGGCGAGGCTCCCCGCCGAACGCGCGTAGTGCCCGCTCCTTGGCCACTCGCCCCTGACGTCGCCGCCGCAGGCACGGGGCAGGGCGCAGAGTCCAGGCACGGCGCGGCAGACCCAGATCTCGGACGACACGCCGACCATCCTGTGGTATTGAGTTCTCGTTTTCGAAAAGACATCTCCGTGCTCCATCTCACCCTCCCCATCCCCACTCCTCCTTCCTCCCCATCCCTGCTTCTGCCCCCCGAATGCTCACTCTGGCGCAGCCTCTCACACGTGGCCCCAAAGGGAACTCCACCGAAGGTCCTAGGGGCAACG
This sequence comes from Prorocentrum cordatum, assembly GCA_963575745.1. Taxonomy (NCBI): domain Eukaryota; class Dinophyceae; order Prorocentrales; family Prorocentraceae; genus Prorocentrum; species Prorocentrum cordatum. Next base: position 478,506 of record CAUYUJ010005681.1, on the reverse strand, counting down.
ACCACATGGCGGCGTCACGCCACTGTCGGCACACTCCTCACACGTTTCGCGGCCCCATGAGGAGCCCAACCTGAAGCCCCAGAAGCACCGTTCACGCGTGGGCGCCACAGCCGCGTCGGCTCACCACTCACACGTATTCTGTCTAAGGAACTCCACGCAAGGCCCCAGAAGGACCGTCCATGTGTGGGCGTCACGCCCGTTTGGGTACACTCCTCACACGACTCGTGGCACCAGAGGAGCTCCAACGAAGGCCCCAGAGGCACGGTCCACATGTGGGCGTCACGCCCTTGTCGGCACAGCCCTCACACGTTCCTTGGCCCCAAAAGGAACTCCATCGACGGCCCCAGAGGCACCGTCCGCATGTGGGCGTCACGCCAGTGTCGGCACACTCTTCACACGACTCGTGGCCGCCTGAGGAGCTCCCTCGAAGGCCCCAGTGGCAACGTCCACCTGTGGGCGTCACGCAATTTCCGGCGCACCCCTCACACGTCTCGTGACAGCAGAGGGAACCCCATCGAAGGCCACAGCATCTCCCTTCACATGTGGCCGTGACGCTCGTTTCGGCTCAATCCTTACAGGCTTCGTGACCACATGGGGAGCTCAATCGATGGCCCCTGGGGCATCATCCACATGTGGGCGTCACGCTCGTGTTGGCACACTCATCACACGCTTCGTGGCCTCAAAGGGAGCTCCATCGACGCCCCAGGAGCACCGCCCACATGAGGGCGTCACTGACGGTGCGGCACACTCCTCACACGCTTCGTGGCCCGATGAAGCACACGACTGGGTCATCCGACAAGTGTGACCCAGGGGTTCATTTTGATTTCGGCCTCTTGAGCCCGCTGCTGGGACCCGCGACGTCACGGAGCACGCAAGGAGCTTGGGAAAGCGATTGAGCTCTACAGTCAAGCTGCTACCAGAAGGTACGCTACGCGAGCAGCGAATCCCTTCTGGACCCCCAGAGCGCCTGGGCGTACGACCAGTCTCGGGAGGACCAGAGGAACAGCGAGGCGCTTCTGAGCCCGAATGGTTCCTGATGTCACCGCCTTGACTGCATACCTCCTCCAGCGAGGTTGGGCACGCCTCGGTAACGCGCAAGAATTGGCAGCGCGAACAAAACATGTGCATCCTGGGGGGGCCTTGGCTGTCCCGTCGCGGCCCTATCCGCGCCGGATCCGTGTCGAACCCGTGTCGAATCCGCGTCGAATCCACGCCAACTCCGTGTCGAGTCCGCATCGGGCCCGCGTCGGGCATAAAAAGGGACCAGTGTTGGGGACTTGCGAGGTCCCCCGACGATGCAACGTAACAGAAGGGGCGGCGCCAGAGGGGCAAGATGACCACTCACAGGGATGCCCCCCCCCCATCCCTCGTTGTCCCCTACACACGTCACTTCCCAGGAGGGAGGGAGGAATGTGGGACAAGGGAAACTGTACATCAAGCGTGGCTCGGCGGTAGGCCCCCGAACAGGAACCATCATTCCCCTGGGCGGGGCAGGCTATCATCGCGGGGGTGGGCGTTGCGCTCCCCCCATGAACCTTTATTTCCCTAGCATCGTCACAGAAAGTTGGTTGCCCCACCCGTCGCCGCCCGCCCGAGATGACACGTGGAGAACAGGCGGTTTTCTGCCAACACCGCTCCTGGCCGGACGTCTCCCAGAGTGAGCTCTGACCAGAATCTCGAGGCGGAGCCAGCGCTGGCGACGGATCACTCCCAGGACGCCCACAGAGGCCAAAGCGAGGGCAGTGCAGCGGCATCCGCACCTTTGCCTCCTTCGAGAAGCTTTGGGTAGTCGCACGAGACGAAATACCACAACAGCTCAGCACAACCAGCCAACATCCCACAAAGTCCCGCTTGCGACCCCACTGTAGCTCACTCCAGCCTACGAAGTCCGACAGAGTAGATTCCACTAGATCTGACTAGAGCACCCACTACATCGCCTTGAACATCACATTCATTAGTCGAGAACATGAAACACTCGGTTGGGTTGGACTGAAGCTCCCATACTTGACCACCTACTTGGATCACCGCCGGGGTTGCTAAGAGGGTGGATGGGGCTATCAGTGGATGCCGAGCTGGGTTTCATCTAGCCTACCCTAGCTGATAGGCGGATTCAAAGCGCCCGAAATGGCGGAACCAGGGCTGGGGGTTTGACACCTCCACAAAGTGGGCGGAGCCCACCTGGCCCAGATCGCTAATTACCCCTGTGGGCCCCATCATGCCCTTGCTTGCACACATCGAAAGGCTAGGCGAGATATGACACTCCGTGGCATCCAATGAGAACCCCCCCCTATCCTCAAGTCGGGCGTGTCCCTCTACAGGAGGGATTTTCAAAAATAGTTCAAGAAACATCAGGGGCGATTTGTTTGACAATGTTTTCAATATTTGTTGGGGGGTATTTTTGGAGTTTTGTTTTTGTTCGCCCAAACTCCCCCTGTAGGGGAACACGCCCGACCTAACCCTACAGTCATCGGCCTGAACTAAGGAACGATAAATAAGGAACGAAGCCCCTTTTTTTTTATCCCGGGGAATAACGCATAAGGAACGATCAGTAACAAATAACGCATAAGGAACTGTAAATAACGCATTCTGAAAAGCAAGTGCTCCTTACTCAAGCCGCTCACTGTATCTCTGAGCAGCCCACGCGCCGATCCAAACGAGAGCGGGACCCTGGCCTTCCCCGGCTCGTGCTCGCACACCGGCGCGAAGGCGCCCGCCGCGTCGAGGCCCCGCGCGCCCGCGAAGTCCATGCCGTCCTGGTGCCGGCCGCTCGAGGGGGCGGGGGGGGGGAGCTCAAGTGAAGGGGCCCTGGGACACACAAAGAAGTACACACAAATAGAAAGGTGCCCCATCTTTTCCCCTATTTTCATCTGGGTTTCTGTCTTCCCCCCCCCACACTTCCCATAGCTTCCCATATCTTCTGGGGCATCGACGAATCGTTGTGTCTGTGTGTGTGTGTGTCTTTTTTTCCCCTCCTGATCAAGGCTGGGGACTGGGGCTGCAGGCTCGGGGGAGCAGGAGCAGTGCCCGCTCTTCTCGGCTCTACTTCAGCGCGGACCGATCCTGCAGTCGGGGCGTTGACCTAAGGAACGATAAATAAGGAAGGAGGCCCCCTTTTCCCATAAGGGTAAACTCTGGCTTCCCATGGAGAACCTGGGGCAAACCCAAGGAGCGCTGTAAAACAACTAAGGAACACGGAGCCCCTCCCCAACGAAAAGGGTTCCTTCCTCAGCGCCCCGACTGTACCCGCTCTTCTTGGTTCTATACTTCAGCGCGGACCGATCCTCTCCTCTGCGCCCGGCGGACCGATTGGGCTCAGCACCAGGGTGGACTGCTGGGGGCGCGGGGGGGGAGAAGACGAGGGGGGAGGTGGGGTTCGCTTTTTGCTCGGGAGGTCCTGAACGAAGTGGACCCCACCTCCCCCCTTGGACGTCGTGGGGTGGTGGGGCAGAGATCGCAAGTGGCTTCCTGTCTGGTGGTCGACGAGAAATCCCTGACTGCAGGGCTGGGAACAGGCGGCCGATTGGGCAGGCACCCCTACTTCAGACAGGACCGCCTGCACCACGATCGAGAGAACACTCGGCATGGCGATCGGCACGAGAAGCCGCAGCCATAAACACAGCGCGAGCCGAGGAATCCAGAGCGGGCTCTTGATAAATCACGGGTTGCTCGTAGAGGAGCACAGCATGACATCAGAGTGAGGGGGCCCGAACGGTCATTCACTGTCCCTGAGTGCGTGGCTGAATAGGGGATCCACGGCGAGGATTCTTGTTGTTTTTTTTTTATTGCGTCGTCCCCCCCCCCGCTCCGCGACCCACCCGCGACCCACCCGCGACCCACCCGCGACCCACCCCGCGACCCACCCGCGCGACCCACCCGCGCGACCCACCCCACGACCCACCCGCGCGACCCACCCGCGACCCACCCGCGCGACCCACCCCACGACCCACCCGCGCGACCCACCCCGCGACCGCCCCCTCACTCTCGTCCGCAAGTGCGGGGTGCTGGGGGAACCAGACACCCTCGGAGGTCCGCGCGGATCTACTGGCCCAGCGCTGGATCCTGCTCCCTGGCGCGCGGAGCGTGCCAGGGGCGGCGCCGGAGGCGTTGCCGGGCGGGCCCCGAGCGTATCGAAGAATTCCGCGTGGACCTCCAGAGGTCGATGTTGAATCAGTCTGGTCGTCTCCGGCGAACGCGCTCACAGCGACTCGCGAGCTGTTAAGTTGTGCTTCTCCAGGGTTGCGGCGCTTGCCGCTTGCCCCGTTTGCGTCTTGTCTGCGCTTTCGAGCCGGCCGTCCCCCGTGGGCCTGGCGCCGGGCACCTGCTCAGTGTGGCTCCTGGGGAGCACGACCCCTCAGGGCTCGATGGCTTTTCGCCGACCGACCTGCGGGAGTCAGGCCAGATCACTCGGGGCAAACGCCAATCGACCGAGGCAACTCAGAGTACAGCCCAGCATACGCAGGCATCTCTAGGGAAGCTTGAATCAGCTCGTGGCCGATCCAGCGCGAGTCGAGGGACGGCCGAAGTCGGGCGTGTCCCCCTGTAGGCGGGTTTGGGACGAATAATAAAAGATACCAAACAACTACTCCAAGGTAGTCAAAACCAATCGAAACATCGTCCACAAACATATACTCAACGATAGTCAAAACCAATCGAAACATCGTCCCCGCACTATTTTGTGGACAATGTTTGGATATATTTCTCCTGCAGAGGGACAGGCCCTACTTAAGTCAGGCCCTTCCCTGCACGAGGGTCGGGTCGGGCGAAAGGGGGGGATAGCAAAGGGGGGGTTTGAGAATCAGCTCACGTAGCTGATTTTCCCGGCGCCTCCCGGCGCCGCAGGCGGCCATGCATCGAGGAATGGGCCCCTCGGTGAGGCCGAATCCAGCTGCATGCAGCAGATTTCGTAAGCCCCCCTTTCCCAATCCCCCCCTTTCGTCCGGCCCGAGAGTGGGACGGCCATTTTGCGGCGGCGCCGAGAGCACGAAGCGCGGGGGGGGGGGGGGGCACGGACGTGTGGCCCCTCAGCCCCGCATGCATCGTGCTGGCTGGCCGTGTGTGGGTAGCCCAACGACGACGCCGAGGTCGCTCCGGGGGACGGAGGCGCCTCCTCCGCCGTCGGCTCTGCCACACGCGGCGGTGGGGAGGAGGAGGAGGAGGAGGAGGAGGAGGAGGAGGAGGAGGAGGAGGAGGAGGAGGAGGAGGGGGAGGAGGGGGAGGAGGAGGGGGAGGAGGAGGAGGAGGCGAGGAGGGGGAATCAGGATGAGGAGCAGGGAGCAGAGGATGGAGGTGACCAGGGCGGGCGGAGAGAGAGGCGACGAGGACGAGGGGCTGGGGGACGATAAGGGAGGGGTGGGGGAACCCAAAGGTACCGACACCCTAGCGGGCGAAGAGCGGTATGTAAAAGATGAGCTGTTCCGTCGCCAGGGGCGCTGCCCCAGGGCGGCTGGAAAGTTTCTACCTTGACGATCCGCCGTGAGGGTATGCGCCTTCCAGCCGCCCTGGGACAGGCGACCCCCGACAGCGAAAAAGTGTATTTTCTAGCGTTCTTCGCCCGTTGAATACCGCTCCTCCCCAGACCTCTCCCACGGTGCGTTCTGACCAGGATCGGAGAGAGACTCGGGTGCGGTACGGGGGACTCGGTTGGCGTGACGGAGGCCACCTTAAAAATGACGAGACCCAATCTGAAATCTGGCGCGGGCTCCCGCTGCAAACATCCTACGGAAATCAGACCGTCACAATCAAGGAATCGCTCGTCAAAAAACTTCGACAACCCCGAGTTCCGGCTTACTCGAGTCTTATAAGTTTCCCCGACAGGATCTCGAGGCGAATTCAGCGGTGGCGACGGGGGCCTCCCAGGAGGCCGAAGAAGGGGAAAGCGGGGGAGGTGTAGTGGGATGGGTACCTTTTCCTCTGACGAGATGGGGGCAGCCCAGGGGGGTACACATCGACCTGGAATCGGCGATCCACCGCCCACAGATCGGCGACAAGCCCTCGAGAGCAAGACCGCCCGCTCCCAGGCGGGAAAGGGGCGCCGGATTCCTGTCGGCGACGAGATGGGCGATTGGGGTTCGACGCGCCCTCCCCCCCCCCCCCGAGCATGTCGCCCCCCCCCCCCCCCACTGTCGCCGCTGCCTTTAATGCTCGGAGCAGGGCGAGAGCTGAATCTTTTCCGAATTCCGCGGGCAGTCCGCCGACTGCCGGAGCAGGGCGAGCTGAGACAGCAGCAGCTCCAAATCGGCCCCGAGACTCCTCCCAGGGTCCTCGACTTCGAAGCGCACCGGTGGTCCGAGCGGCGTCCAGCCGTGGGTGACGAGGCCCCCCCCAAGGCCCAGCTGCAGCTGTGTGTGGGGAGCCCAAAAGGTACCGGCGCCGCTGCTCCCCGGACCTCTTCCTGGGTGCGCTCTGACCATGATCTACAGTGGGGCGAATCCCGCCGCGGCGACGAGGGCCTCCCAGGAGGCGCGCACCTGGAGGGGAGAACGAGGGAATGGTAGCGGCGTGGGTGCCCTTTCTTCCCTCTCAGAGTCTCAACGCGCCCTCCTCTGACACCACCACCCCCGTGGCTGCCCCCGATGGGGCAGGGCGAAAGGGCGCGCAGTGCAGACGAGAGACGCCCGCGAACAGCGCACGGAGGCGGCGAGGATCGCCAGCGGCCAGCGGGCAGCCCAGCGACGGCGCCAGGCCGCGCACTGGACTGGCGGCAGGGAGCGAAGCGCTCTGCGAGGCGTGGCCCGGCGCATAGCGATCGGTGGCAACCCATGGGAGGCTCCCGTGCCGTCCTGCTGGCTCTTGCGAATCGTCGCACGTCGACGCTGTTGGCCCCAATTGACGCTTAATCGACGCTCTCTCATCGATTGGCACGCGCTGGCGCTGGTGCATTCCTAAGGGGGGATTGCGAGGCCACGCGGCGGCGGCGAGCGAGGTGGGGGAAGCGAGAGACGGAGCGGCCCTTCGCAGAAGGCGGCGGGGCCTCTCGGTTGAGCCCTACAACCTTCTGAGAAGCTCTCCGCGTCTGCGAAGCAGGCTCGGAACACTTCCCAGAAGGCCCGAGGCCTTCTCAGCCTTCTCCGGCCATGCGCAAGAGTGGCCCTGGGCTTAAGGTGACCTGGTGTACGCGGAGTGACAGTGCGCAGAGTGGCCAGATGCAGGCGCGCAGGCAGCCGCTGCCGCGCCGCGCTCAGCGATCGAAGGGGGCACCGACGAGCCCGCACCCCAAAGGTCACCCCGGCGAAGGGCCCCTCTTGCGCGCAGCCGGCCTCTGGCAGGGCCCGCCCCTCCTCACAGTCCCCCCGGCCTCGCCGCCGAAGCCAAGGCTTCCCACAGTGGCCGACGAGCGCGGGGGAACCCAATGGCACCGATGCCGCTATACTCCCCGGACCTCTCCCCGGGCGCCGTCTGACCAGGACTGCGAGGCGAATCCAGCGGCGGCGACGAGGGCCTCCCAGGAGGCCCCTCAAACAGCGGGGAAGACGAGGGAAGGGTAATGCGGGATGACGATTAGTAACACATTTGAGAGAACGATTAAACAAGCAGTTGTCTGCTATTTCTGCAATTTTATGACTGGAGGAGAACGATTAAAGAAGTAGTGTTCCAGCCCGCGGCCGTTTTTTTCTTAATGCCGCCGCCGCGTGAACACGACCCCCAGTCATTTCTTAATCGACATCCTCCATTATTCGAGGTATGGGCACCTGCCCCCCGCCTGGGTCTCCACGCGCCCTCCTCTGCCAGGGTCGCCCCCGAAGGCCAGGCCTCCAGCGGCTGCTGCCGAGCGACGCGCGACCGCGCGCAGCGCACGATGATGGGCGCGTCTTCCACCACCACCACCACCATCAGTTGGAGGGGGGGGGTCCTCCTCGTCCTGCTCCTCCCCCCCCCATCCTCCTCCTCCTCCTCCTCCTCCTCCTCCTCCTCCTCCTCCTCCTCCTCCTCCTCCTCCTCCTCCTCCTCCTCCTCCTCCTCCTCCCCCCTCCTCCCCCTCCTCCTCCCTCCTCCTCCTCCTCCTCCTCCCCTCCTCCTCCTCCTCCTCCTCCTCCTCCTCCTCCTCCTCCTCCTCCTGCTCCTCCTCCTGCTCCTCCTCCTCCTCCTCCTCCTCCTCTCTCCTCGCCCTCCTCCTCCCTCCTCCTCCTCGCCCTCCTCCTCTTCCCCTCGCCAACTCATGGTGGTGGTGGTGGAAGACAGGCTCATCACATGGCGAGGCCACGCGGCGGAGCCACGGCCAGCCGGCGGAGGCGGTCAACCGGCCCGCCGCCCCTGCGGCCGCGCCCGCGGCAGGCGCCGCGCGCCCGCCGCTGCCGGTGCCGCGGGCGCCCCGGCGGCGAGCTGCGCTGCCGCGGGCGCGCCTGCGCCCGCGGGCGCGCGGCCGCCGTCGCGCCGCTCGATCCACCTGGGGGCATCGAGGTCTCCCCAGCAGGGCCAGGGGCTGGCGTCGGGAGCAAAAAAAGAGAAGCAGGGCGGGGGATGCTTCGCTGTCTCTGCGGCCTCTGGGGGGCCCACGCCGGGCCTCGGGGCCGACCGAGGACGAGAAACCGGTCCCGGGGAAAGGGTCGAGACCTCCTGGGAGTCGACGTTATTGAAACAAATCATGACGTCGGGGGTCTGGGCAGACGGTGTCGGAAGAACGCGCCCGATCGCCGATGCATCGCCGACGCATTGGCGATGCGCCGGCGATGCATCGGCAACGCTGGCGAAGCATCGCTGCCGTCGGCGTGGGGGAAATCGGGCTCCGCATCGAACCGCATCGCCGATGCATCGGCGATGCGACGCGATCCGCCGACCCCATGTGCTCGGACCCCATCTGGAAGGCCTAGAGAGCAGGGGGGGCCCTAAGATCGCGGGTTCGAGATTGGGGGACGCTTCCGTAGATACTCGGCGGTTTTTCAGCCTCGGGGCGCTCCAGCAGCTGCACCTCGCCGAGGGCGCTCCGAGGGTGCCCAGATCGTCCCCAATAGCCGCTGGGGGGCCGAGTAATGGCCCCAAAGCCGCGGGAGATCGAGACAGACCCCTGAGCTCCTAGCGTTGCAGTTTTGCTCACACGCCGGGCAGTTTGGCGCAGTTTCGGGCCCCGGGACCATCACAAACCGACCCGGCTCGGAACATGCCGCCGGAAGATGGGTTCCAGGGCTCCTATCGTGATTTCTCTGGATGCCGAGTTTTCTCTGCAACGTTGAATCTCAGGGGGGCCCACGCATAGTGCGTCTCGCCCCGTGCCCTTCTGGCTGGGGCCCCACTCGCCTGAACCCCAATTAGCTGACCCTTGCGGGGTCTGAAAACCCTCAACCCAAAAATGCTCCCATCTCGCGGTGGCCCATCCTTTACGAATAGGCTCCCATGGCTTGCGTGCCAGGCAGGCTTCTTGGGGGCACAGAGATACAGTCCAGCGCAGAGATAAGCTAACATCCGACAATAAAGCAGACCTCGCGAACTCAATTGTAAGCCGATTGCCCCCCTCCGCCTTGTTGCCATGTGTAGGCCCATCCTTTACGTCCGCCTCCGTCCGGCGGCTTCCGCCGAGAAAGGGGCGGCAGCTCCTTCGACCCTCAAGGGCGACCCACTTTCTTTCTGGAGCGCGCCAGGCCGAGACCGCGCCCTGCACTTGGCCCACCATGCCCGGCCTCCGGCCTGGAACATTTCTGTCGGGGGTGGACAGACCTCCTAACAGTGACACGTCGATTAGTGAATTGTCCGTTTTCGGTTCTCGAGAGGGCGCCGCGGCCGTTATTTTCCAGGCTTGCGCCCGCCATGTTTGGGCCCGAGGTCGTTTTCACTAAACCACGTTTTACTAAAGGGAGGTCTGTCCATCCCTGATTTTTGTTATTGGAACATTTCTGGGTTCTGAGATCATCTCGCGGAAGGCCTGTAGGCATGCCAGGACGGTCGGTCCCTGCTCGCGCGTGCCCCCCCCTACAGGGGAGCATTGGGCAGCAGAATAAAAAAAAACCCCCGAACAAAACCAAACGTAGCAGCAACACATGCTCAAAGCATCGTCCCCAGACTGTTTTTTGCTCGGCTCTGTTGGAATGTTGGTGCGCTCTCGACCCACGAATCAAAAACTATCTTGGAGTATTCCTCCAATATAGAGGGACAGGGTCGACTTACACAGTCCAGCTCTCCTGTGGCGGCTTCGGGAACGGCGGGCGTCCACCGCCCGGGCGCCCCGCGAACCCCCCCCCCCTGCACCCACAGGAATAGTCTTAAGTCGGGCCTGTCCCCCTGCAGGGTGACCTTGGACGAAAAATAATAAAAAAATACCCGCAAAATAATCCAAACATCATCCAAAAACAGCCTGGGGACTATGTTTGGAGTATTTGGTTTAACCTTCTTCCCCACATCCTAAAGTGGGGTTCTTGTTTTCTCTGCACACCCTCCGCGCAGGATCTCTCCTCCTCCTCCTCCCTCTCCTGTGCTCCTCTTTGCTGCCTCCTCCGCATCATCATCACCATCACCATCACTCCCCACTCATCATCATCATCACCATCAGCATCACCATCACCATCGCACGATCACTCACCATCATCGGCATCGAACGATCATCATCATCATCATCATCATCATCATCATCATCATCATCACTACTCGCTGACTTGAGGCCTGAATATGGAGGACGTCTCGAGCGGGAGCCTCGTCTGTGAGTGAATTGTGAGGAAGTCTCAAGCGGGAGCCCCCTCCCTATGGGGCCCGCACTTCATGTTCGAATCCGAGCGGGTCATCCGCAACGTGCAACTGTCGTCACGTTTGGGCTCTTGAGATCTGAATATGGAAGAAGTCTCGAACGGGAGCCTCGTCTGTGAGTGAATTGCGAGGAAGTCTCAGGCGGGAACCCCCTCCCTATGGGGCCCGCATTTCATGTTCGAATCTGAGCAGGTTATCCGCAACGTGCAACTGTCGTTACTTTTGGGCTCTTGGGGCCTGAATATGGAGGAAGTATCAGGCGGGAGCCTCGTCTGTGAGTGAGTTGTAAGGAAGTCTCAGGCGGGAGCCCCCTCCCTATGGGGCCCGCACTTCATGTTCGAATCCGAGAAGGTCATCCGCAACGTGCAACTGTCGTCACTTCTGGGCTCTTGGGACCTGAATATGGAGGAGGTCTCGAGCGGGAGCCTCGTCTGTGAGTGACTTGCGAGGAAGTCTCAGGCGGGAGCCCCCTCCCTATGGGGCCCGCACTTCATGTTCGAATCCGAGCGGGTCATCCGCAACGTGCAACTGTCGTCACTTTTGGGCTCTTGAGACCTGAATATGGAGGAGGTCTCGAGCGGGAGCCTCGTCTGTGAGTGAATTTGTGAGGAAGTCTCAGGCGGGAGCCCCCTCCCTATGGGGCCCGCACTTCATGTTTGAATCCGAGCGGGTCATCCGCAACGTGTAACTGTCGTCACTTTGGGCTCTTGAGATCTGAATATGGAGGAAGTCTCGAGCGGGAGCCTCGTCTGTGAGTGAATTGCGAGGAAGTCTCAAGCGGGAGCCCCCTCCCTATGGGGCCCGCACTTCATGTTTGAATCCGAGCGGGTCATCCGCAACGTGTAACTGTCGTCACTTTTGGGCTCTTGAGGCCTGAATATGGAGGAAGTATCAGGCGGGAGCCTCGTCTGTGAGTGAATTGTGAGGAAGTCTCAGGCGGGAGCCCCCTCCCTATGGGGCCCGCACTTCATGTTCGAATCCGAGCGGGTCGTCCGCAACGTGCAACTGTCGTCACTTCTGGGCTCTTGAGACCTGAATATGGAGGAAGTCTCGAGCGGGAGCCTCGTCTGTGAGTGAATTGCGAGGAAGTCTCAGGCGGGAGCCCCCCCCCTATGGGGCCCGCACTTCATGTTCGAATCCGAGCGGGTCATCCGCAACGTGCAACTGTCGTCACTTTTGGGCTCTTGAGACTTGAATATGGAGGAAGTCTCGAGCGAGAGCCTACGGCCCAGCCCGAAGGTTTGTCCCGACGGCTTCGCGATCTAGCCGTCGGCAGACGCGCGCGCGCTGGCCGAGGCGGCGACGGCGCTGAGGAAAATGGATTTGCTTGCCCCGACGAGGGGGAAGGGGAGGTGCACATGGAGAAAAGGCAGGGGGATGAGGAGGGAAGGGGCATGGGGGAGGCCGACGACGAGGAGGAGGTGGCGCGAGAGGAGGAGGAGGAGGAGGAGGAGGAGGAAGAGGAGGAGGAGGAGGAGGAGGAGGAGGAGGAGGAGGAGGAGGAGGAGGAGGAGGAGGAGAAGAAAGAGTAGGAGGAAGAGAAATAAAAGGGGGAAGAGAGGGCAGTGCAGGGGGCGAGAGGAGAGGGTGTCCGCCAGGGGGAGGAGGAAAGGGCAAAGGGTAAGCTAAACAGATTTTCATGCGGGGTCCTACCGTCGGAGTAATTGGATTATTTCTAGGGTATTTTTAATTTTCGTCTAAAATCCCCCTGTAGGGGGACAGGCCCGACTTGAGAACAGTCTCCGCGCTCCTATGGGGCGGCGTGGCGAGCGAGGCTCATTATCCGTGCGCCCGGCCTGTGCGTCTCGGGGTAGGACTCCTCCAGGCTCCAGGCCCTCCTGCGGCCGTGCTGTCATCGCACCCTGCCCCGCTCCTGCATCGCCCCTGCGATCCTGGCGTTGCTGTTGATTTCGCAGCGGGGGTGTTCGCTCGATTTCGGGCCCCGGGACCCTCACAGATCGATCCGGCTCGAAAAATGACGCAGGCGTTGCGATTTTTCTTCGCAGCGGGGGTCTTCTCGCTCGATTTCGGGCCCCGGGAGCCTCGATCGGTCGATCCGGCTCGAAAGATGGCGCAGGAAGATGCGGTCCGGGGCTCTGGGCGTGATATTTTTGCTGCGAGGCTGCAATTTTTTCCAGCGTCGGACCTCAGGGCCGATCCCCTTCCCACACGCACAGCTTGCCGTCGCTCGGACGTCCATTTCCCGTGCATTTGTTGGTTTCGTGCGTTTTTTTGTCGATGGCCCAGGATGGTCCTCGATGGTTCTCGCCGAGAAAAAAAGGCACACGTCCAAGCGATGCCAGCACAGTGCACGTGAGCGCAGGCATGAGCTCTCTCGGCGCGTCGAAAAGCGTGGTGGGCCAGCACCGGCGGAGCGGCGCGCTCCGCCCGAGCTCTTGTGGCCGTGAGGACTCCGCTCCGGCATGGGCCGTCCGCGGCCCAGAGGGCCCGCCTCTTATTACCAGCCTGGAACATATCCCTATCCCTATGCTGGGCACCTCCTCATCACGATGCCAATCTTAGGGGTTCCCTTATTTTCCCCAACCATTCTGTGGTGTTGGGTCTTCGTTTTGAAGAGACGTCGCCCCGCGTTCTCCTCCTCCTCTCCTCCTCCTCCCCTTCCTCCCCCCTCCTCCCCCTCCCACACCCATTCTGGCACACCCCTCACACGTTTCGTGGCCCCATAGGGAGCTCCACCGAAGGCCCCAGTGGCTGCGCCCGCATGCGGTTCCACCCCCATTCTGGCACACCCCTCACACGTTTCGTGGCCCCATAGGGAGCTCCACCGAAGGCCCCAGTGGCTGCGCCCGCATGCGGTTCCACCCCCCATTCTGGCACACCCCTCACACGTTTCGTGGCCCCATAGGGAGCTCCACCGAAGGCCCCAGTGGCTGCGCCCGCATGCGGTTCCACCCCCATTCTGGCACACCCCTCACACGTTTCGTGGCCCCATAGGGAGCTCCACCGAAGGCCCCAGTGGCTGCGCCCGCATGCGGTTCCACCCCCCATTCTGGCACACCCCTCACACGTTTCGTGGCCCCATAGGGAGCTCCACCGAAGGCCCCAGTGGCTGCGCCCGCATGCGGTTCCACCCCCATTCTGGCACACCCCTCACACGTTTCGTGGCCCCATAGGGAGCTCCACCGAAGGCCCCAGTGGCTGCGCCCGCATGCGGTTCCACCCCCCATTCTGGCACACCCCTCACACGTTTCGTGGCCCCATAGGGAGCTCCACCGAAGGCCCCAGTGGCTGCGCCCGCATGCGGTTCCACCCCCCATTCTGGCACACCCCTCACACGTTTCGTGGCCCCATAGGGAGCTCCACCGAAGGCCCCAGTGGCTGCGCCCGCATGCGGTTCCACCCCCATTCTGGCACACCCCTCACACGTTTCGTGGCCCCATAGGGAGCTCCACCGAAGGCCCCAGTGGCTGCGCCCGCATGCGGTTCCACCCCCCATTCTGGCACACCCCTCACACGTTTCGTGGCCCCATAGGGAGCTCCACCGAAGGCCCCAGTGGCTGCGCCGCATGCGGTTCCACCCCCCATTCTGGCACACCCCTCACACGTTTCGTGGCCCCATAGGGAGCTCCACCGAAGGCCCCAGTGGCTGCGCCCGCATGCGGTTCCACCCCTCATTCTGGCATACCCCTCACACGCTTCGTGGCCCCATAGGGAGCTCCACCGAAGGCCCCAGTGGCTGCGCTCGCATGCGGCTCCACCCCCCCATTTCGGCACACCCCTCACTCGTTTCGTGGCCCGGGGGCGCCACCGAGGGTTGGGTCTTTCGTCAGGCGAATTTTGAAGGCGAATCCCTAAGATTGTCATCGCCTTTTGGCGTGTCAGTCTTAGGGATAGGGATCTGTTCGAGGCTGGTAATCTTAGAGAGCATTGAAAGATCTCCATCAGGGGTGGACCTCGACAATGTTTTTCATTATTGTACTCTGTTCGGTTTCCCGCGCTTCGTCTCCACTCCGCCTGCGCTACAAAAACGGAATCGAAACGAAGACGGCACTCGAACTCGCCAGAACACCGTTTAGGTTCGCCCCTGATCTCCTTTGGGGTGACGAGAAAGCCTCACATCGTCGCCGCCGCCGCCGCAGCCGCCGTCGTCGTCGTCGCCGCCGCCGTCGTCGCCGCCGTCGTCGTCGTCGTCGTCGTCGCCGCCGCCGTCGTCATCGCCGTCGTCGTCGTCGCCGTCGCAGCCGTCGCCGTCGTCGTCGTCGTCGTCGTCGTCGTCGCCGTCGTCGTCGTCGTGGCCGTCGTCGCCGTCGTCGTCGTCGTCGTCGTCGTCGTCCTTCAGGGTCGGCGGCGCTGGCCCCAAGGCCTTCGCAATCTCCAGTGGGGGCGAAGAGAAAGCCTCAGGGAAGCGGCGATTCACTGGAATCCCTGGGGTTGTGCAGCGGAAGCACCTGGCGGAGCCGAGCAAGGCAGCCCTCGGGCGGCCAAGGTCGGTCAGGACCAGCAGGGCAAATCCGAACGAAGCAACACTTGGCAGCGAGGAGCGATTCCTGAGACTTCCACGTACCACGGAATGCAAGCAGTGCATGTGGGAGAAAACTGCTTGGCTGCACATTGAATTGCTTCTGGCCTGGCCAACCTTCCGATGAGTTGTCGTCTTTCCTCCCCGTACGACTTGCCACCTCGACCCTTCCCCACCCTAACCCATCCCGTTATCCCTAACCCTCCCCTCCCCTCCCCTCTGCTTTCCTACCACCACTACACATCCACAAGATGCGGGAGCTTCGTCAGCAAGGATGTAGAACAGTCCTCGCCTCTGAAGACCTCCCTGGGGGGACAACGAGGCGCACTGCTCCCCGGCATCGCTGCAAGCGGCTGGAACTGCTCACCTCGTCTCGCTCGTCACGCTCTCCCGCTTGTGCCACATGGGCCCCCCTGGAAGCGCAGGCAGCACGCGGTCCGGCGGGAGCGCGGGCACACCTCCCCACGGAAGGCTGTCGGAGGCAGGACCTGCCCCCCTCGTTTCGCGGAAGAGCCATCCGCACCCCCGGCCAGCATGTTTTTGTTTCGTGGCGTCGGCTCCCAGCGGTCTCGCACCCTTCCCCCGGGGCCTGGTTCCCATCCCGAGCTGACCTTCGACGGTCCCGAGGCCCGGCGAGGGCCCCGAGCGGCCGAAGAGATAGCGGAACATCTCCCGTCGTGCTTGCGCCATGGCTCGAGGGGGTCTGGGTCTGAGGCTGCTCTCCTGTCAAGGAGAAGCAAGACTCGGGCTCGGGGGACTCGGGTTGGTCTGACGGGGCCATCCTGGACATGACGAACCCCCCTCCAGAAATGTGGCGCGAACTCCCGCCGCAAGCGCCCCACGAAAAAACGTGACCGTCAAAACCCAGGAGGACGCGCTCGTCAAAGAAGCGTCGGCAAGCCCGGGCTCCAGCCTGCCCGAGTCTTACGTTTCCCCGATCTCAGCGGAGCGTGATACGCAGAGGGCGCCAAGACACTACCACCAGAGACACCCTCCAGGCCCCAGGCCCAGAGACATCCCCCAGGCCCAGTTCCCTGGCCGAGTCTAGGTGGGAGGTCCATATCCCAGGGCTCGACCAAAACAGTGTTTCTTTTCGTTGTCGTGTTGGTCTCGTCTTTCCTCGCTCTCTTTTCGCTGCAGAACGCAGTCGCAACAAGTACGGCCAACGAAATCGCCCAAAAACCGTTCAGGTCAACCGTCCTGGAGCCTTGCCATCGCTCGGACGTCCACTCCCCGTGCGTGCTTCGATGCCCTGCGTGCTCTTCCATCGCAAAGTGAGCGGCGATCAAAAACGGGTCCCACGCGAGTTGGCACAGCGACATTGCGCGGCGGCTTGCGCGGGCCGCCTGCGCCGCACGCCACTATGGAGACGAGGGCGCTCACGCGCAACCGCATACGTGAGCAACTCACGCGCCGGCGTCGGCGCAGACGACCCCGTTAGGAGGGGGAGGAGGAGGAGGAGGAGGAGGAGGAGGAGGAGGAGGAGGAGGAGGAGGAGGAGGAGGAGGAGGCGGAGGAGGAGGCGGAGGAGGAGGAGGAGGAGGAGGAGGAGGAGAGGGAGGAGGCGGAGGAGGAGGAGGAGGTCTGGAGCATCGGACCGCGCATGGTCCTGTGGGCCTCCGAGTGCTCGGCCAGGTTCACGCCGCGCGGCAGGTTCTGCCCAGGCGCCCGGCCGCCCGCCCCCTCGGCCCAGGCGGCGCGGCAGGCGGGGCACCGCCCGCGGCTGCCGGGGCCCTCCGGCGCGGGCGGGCCGGCGCTGGAGCTGGCCCGGAGGCCCCCCCACGGCGCGCCCCGATCTGGTCCATGGATCCCTGCTCCCCCCCTACCCCCGAGAACCCGATTGAGCAGGGACCGACCGCCCCAGCAGTCCTATAGTCATACCACGACATGTTCTCAGAACCCGAAAATGTGCTAAGAACAAAAGCAATGTTCTTAGAGCATAAACCTGATGTGTTAAAACAAGACAGTCACAGCCAGAAATGTTCTAAGAACATTTCGTGGGAACGTCAAAAGGTTTTTAGAACATTGTTTGGTAGGGCTATAGGCGAGCCAGGACGCTTCGTCACTGCTTGACCCGATGCGATGAACCTCGCCGCCCCCCCCCTGGCGGGCGCGCTTCGCGCCGCGAGGGAGGGGGGTCCAGCGCCGACACAAGATCCCAACGTATGCTTCCTGAGATCCGACGCAGCGAAAGTGCAACATCGTCAGACGTCACGCCCGGAGCTCTAGACACAATCTCTCCTCGTCATGGTTCGAGCCGTTGCGATCTGCGAGGGCCCTATAAGGCCCGAAGCGGGGTGGAAAACGCCCGGCTCGGAAAAAGTTGCAAGGCCGGGGTCTCAGGGTCTACGCAACTTTTTGCTGTTACTTGCCCGCCCCCGTTCGGCATACGGAACGGACTCTGAAGCGCTCAGCGGCAAACGTCGAGGGCGGCCGCGGGCGGCCGCGCCGAGACTTTCAGCCTCGAGTGGACGACGTCGGTGGCGACACCGAGTCAACGACGCGTGTGCAAGATGGACAAGATCTGCTGTTGGTCGTCGTCCCGTCCCCACTCTTCCCGTGTTGGGCGCGACTTATATAGTGGGGAGCGAAAAGTGGAGGGGGCAGCGCGGGGCTGCGGAGGAGGGGCCCTTGCTAGGGCCCCTGAACGGGCCCTCTGGGGCACCAGGAGGGGCTTGTTGAAAGGCCCGAGAAGCACCCTTCCCCCCCCCCCCCGCCCCTTGATCGCTCCATTCGCGCCCGGCTGTATCGGTTCCGGCCGTGCCCGTATCTTCCTTGCACCTCGGGCATCCCCGGCCCTCCTTGGGCATCCAGGGAGGCCCCTCCATAGGGCCCTCTCCCCGGGGAGGCTGGGCGCTCGCGGCGAAGCGGTGCACCCCCAGGGGGCCTCTAGGAGCTCGGCGGCGCCCACGCCGCGGAAAGAAGTAAGCACGGCGTCGGGGGCCTGGGCCCCCCCGCCGTCTGCAGAGGAGCTGCACAGCGTGGGAGCTCGAAACCCGATGGGCGTGGAAATGGCCAGGGCCGAAGGTGATGGGCTGATTGTCCACCACCACTACCATAGGTAGGAGAGGGAAGAGGAGGAGGAGGAAGAGGAGGAGGAGGAGGAGGAGGAGGAGGAGGAGGAGGAGGAGGAGGAGGAGGAGGATCTCCCCTCCCTCCGTTCTCCCCCGTCCTGCCTACGGTAGTGGTGGTGGACAATGGGCCCATCACGAGGGGAAGTGGCAGGGACCGAAGCGAGCCCGAGAGAGCCAGAATGGGGTCGCCACGGCTGGAAGGACCGGAAGGGAGCCGGCCAGGGCTGGAAAGAGGAGTGGCTGGTCCCAGCCACTTTCTCCAGCTCCATGTGCCCCCCGCCCCCCCCCCCCCGGGCACACCTCTGGGGACTCATGCGGCAAGCCGCGAGGACCCCGTCGGTGGCTCCTGCTGGCGCCGCGCTCCCTGGCCGTTGCTGGGCCAGCGCGGCACTCCCCGGGGCGCCATCGCCGAGGGGCCGGGCCCCAGCTCGCCGTGCGCCGAAGGGTCCGGACCCAAATCGCTGCTGCGCTGTCTGCCTGGACCCTGCAAGGGGGGACCGGCCCCAGGCAGGCAGCTGCGCGCCGGGGAGGCCTCCCGCTCGGAGCGGCGCCGACGGCGCCCTGCGCGGCGTCGGCCGCCCACCACTGCGCGAGGCAGCCGCGGTGCACGTTCCGGCCGCAGCGCGCGCAGTACGCGGCCTCCGCGCGCGCCCCGACGGGGTCGAAGCAGACGGGGCACGGCTCCTCGCCGAGGCGGCGCCGCACGCACAGGCCGCCGTGACCGGCGGCGTCCAGCGCCGACAGCAGCTCGCTGGGTGCCCGCACCTCCCCCAGCTCCGGCGCGGCAAGGCCTGAGCGCCGCGCCCCGACCCTCCTCCTCCACCTCCTCCCCCTCCTCCTCCTCCTCCTCCTCCTCCTCCTCCTCCTCCTCCTCCTCTTCCTCTTGTTCCTCCTCCTCCTCTTCTTCCTCCTCCTCCTCCTCCTCATCTTCCTCTTCTCCTCCACCTCCTCCTCCTCCTCCTCCTCTTCCTCCACCTCCTCCTCCTCCTCTTCTTCTTCTCCTCCGCCTCCTCATCCTCCTCCTTCCTCCTCCTCCTCCTCCCCCTCCCCTCCTCCTCCGCCTCCTCCCTCCAGTCCTCCCCTCCTCCTCCCCGTTGAGTCGGCCGCGAAGCCTGGTCCAGTCATGGGCGGCCCAGCTGGCGCAAACACGGAGGCTGGGTTGCCCGAGGCAACTCCCACGGACGACCAGTCGACGTGGTTTCCTTCGGAAATCCCTGCCTCGTGCCGCCGCGTTCGCAGCGCGGCACCTTCCCTGAAGCCGACCCTCCAGCAAAAATTGGAGCAGGCGGTTTTTGAGAGTCTTCGGCCTCCGTGGGCTCAGGAGTCCGGACGGATCACCACCACTATGGAACATTTTGCTTCATGGGGCCAGGAAGCCCGACTGCCCGATTTCCAGGCGGGGTTCGCGCGTCCATTGCGGCCATTTCGCGTCATCGCGTGCGTTTCCAGAGGCCAGAGGGCCCCAAGACAGGCCATGGGAGTCCCAAGAGGCCCCGACGACGGTCGAAGAGATCATCACGACGCCAAAGACGGCCCCATTACGGAATAAGAGGGCGCAAGGGCTGACCCCAAGAAGCAAGAGCTGTATATTCCCCGACATGTTAAAACTTCTTTTAGCGCTCTCGCCTTGTCGGGCTTCCATTGCGAATAGGCCCCCAAGACCACCCTAAGACGACCACCTGAACCCTCCATAGACCCCTAACGGAGCTACGAGACGACCCATGCGGGCCCCGAGACGGCGCAAAGGGACTCCCAGACGGCCCAAGGAAGGCCGCCAACAAAGGGGAGTCTGAACTAACATCGCGCCGTGGACCGTCACAGCTGGCACCAGTGCACGTCGGTCGGAAGAAGTAGGTAAAAACATGAAGTAGGAAGGCGGATAAAGTAGATTGGCTCCAGGCCCTCCCAGAGAATAACGCAACACAGCAACAGCAAGCCGATCCTTGAAGTGGGAAGGCGCTTGAAGTAGACTGGGATCTGGGAATCCCAAAATCAGAACGTGAATTACCTACCCCGCTTTCGCTTCCAGGCAAAACCGAGTCACACCACGCCTCCCCGTCAAGCGGCCTGACCAGTACAGGCCGTCGCTCGGCATCGCTTGGCATCTCTTGGAAGCGAGGGCGGCCCAAAGCGAGGTCGGCTTGTTTGCCTCCTAGAAAAAAACACCAGCTTTCCACGACCGGCGTGTGCCGTGCACTCACTCCCCCCTCTCGCTGCAGACGACGGGCCCTGGCCGCGCCCGCTCCTCCTCCTCCTCCTCCTCCTTCTCCTCCTCCTCCTGCTCCTCCTCGTCCTGCTTCTCCTCCTCGTCCTGCTCCTGCTCCTCCTCCTCCTCCTCTTCCTCCTCCTCCTCCTCCTCCTCCTCCTCCTCCTCCTCCTGTGGACCCCAGCAGGCCTCTCGCGCCGCGCCTCGCGGTGCGCGACGCGCGACGCCCTTCGAGCACACTCGCGCCCGCGCGCCGCCCCCATCGCCGAAGGGCAGCCCCCCGGGCCGAGACCGCGGCGCGCGGGGCGCGACTGTCTTCGCGCCCGCGCGCGGGTGACCTGGGCTGGTGGGTGCCAAGATCATTGGGCACTCTATAACCAGCCTGTGGTTGAGTTCAGCATGTCTTCGAGATGCCTCCTGCATGCGTCGGGCTGGTGGATGCCAGGACCATGGGCACTCTAACCAGCCTGTTGTTGAGTTCAACAGGCCTTCGAGATGCCCTCTGCATGTGTTTGCAAAAGGTTCGAGGCAGGCTTTCATGTGCAGCACCACTTGAGAAGCATGTCCAAAGCATGTCCCAGGCTTCTGGGGATGGTCTGACAGTGTGCCTCCTCTCCGTGGCTCGTCTCCCGCAGGTGCTACCTGCCAGACCACCCCAACCCACCCCCAAGACCAGAATTTCGGGCTGAAGGGGGGGATAAGCGTTCTACATGTGTTTTTGTCGATGTTTCCCGACCCCCCCCCCAAGAGGAAATCGAGGGTCAATCAGAGCCTTCCCTTCGGGTTGGGCTGGGGTGGTTTGGTGGGCGGCGACGCAGGCCCAGACGAGACGAGGGCAGGAGAGCCTGCCTGGAGAGACGCGGTCGGGGGGACGGCCTCCCGCAGGGTGGTCGGTGCCCGAGGCCCGACAGGTCCAGCGACTGCGCAGGGCGGGGGGAGGGCTCGGCTGGAGAGAGGAGGGAGAGGAGGAGGGAAGGGAGGAGGGAGAGCAGGAGGAGGAGGAGGAGGAGGAGGAGGAGGAGGAGGAGGAGGAGGAGGAGGAGGAGGAGGAGGAGGAGGAGGAGGAGGAGGAGGAAGGGGAGGAGGAGCAGAGGAAAGGGAGGAGGAGGAGGAGGAGGAGGAGGAGGAGGAGGAGGAGGAGGGGAGGGAGGAGGAGGGAGGAGGAGGAGGTAGGAGGAGGAGGAAAAGGACAAGGACATCCGAATCAGGGGGTCAACGTCAACACCTACGAAGGAGCTGCGCGCGCGACAAGCAAAACCCCCTGCGATTTGATTGTGTCGCAGACCCAGACTTCTCAGGGGTGCCGGCTGGGGGCATATCCCGAAGCTTCAAGGGGGAGGAGGACGAGGAGGATGAGTAGGAGGAGGAGGAGGAGGAGGAGGAGGAAGAGGAGGAGGAGGAGCGAACATCACCTTGCGGGCAACGTCAATTTGCGCATCTACGCCGCGCGCTGCCCCGCGCCACCCAAGAGACAGCGAGGCTGCCTCGGGGAGCGGCGGGCAGCAGCGACAGCAACGGCGTTCTCTCTGTAGGTGGCACGGACCGTGAATTCGGAGTAGCTGTTTTGGACAGTCCAAGTGGCTGTTGCAGGAGGAGGAGAGGAGGACCATCGTACAGTTTCGGACAGGTACAAGTGCGCGTCTGGCGACTCGAGCGCCTGACTAGGGGAGCCTTCTTTGGGCCGTCCTTTCCATGAGAATAGGGGCACCGAACACCACGGGGCTCTTCTTCGAGGCCTAGAAGTGCCTCCACGGAAAAAGTTAGAGACTAGGCTCCACGGGCAAAACTACAACGAAACTCTACACTGCACTGCTCGTGGAGGCCCTTTAGCGGACATTCCGAACACTTTCCACATTCACTGCAGGCTAACATCAAACTCTCATCATCGAGCCTGTCATCAACTGCAAGATGTGACCGTGGAGGAGAAAGGAAGGAGCACGACTGGACCACCTGATCTCGCGACTCGCGCCGCGCAACGCGAGCCCCCCAGATCTCCGACTTCGTCATTTTGTCGCAACTGGGGCCCATGGAGGTCTAGACAGTTTCCCCGGGACTGGTTCCCAACCAACTTAGAGTTCGCACATCCACAGTGCAACAACTTCCTGCTTGCGGTCCACACTGGCTCACACTTCCAATCCCGAGTCGCATGGTGGACGGTCATGGAGACAATTGGGGGCCCCAGAGACCGACAATTGCTGAACACCTCCCCTCGCGATTCCGTCGCAACGCGAGGAGCTGAATGTCCAGACGCCCCCCCCGTCGTGGCTAAGGCCGCGGCACTGCGCGAGGCGATCGCGGAGGTCGGCGAGCTCCTGCGGGAGCAGGGAGCGCTGCCACAGCCGCGGGTCCTCCTTGGGCAGCAGGAGGACGCGCAGCATGAGGAAGAGCAGGTGCTTGCAGGCACACCGCGCCTGGAACAGGGCACAAACCAATCCGAGGGGCCCATGGACGCGCAGATAGATGGACAGTAGTCCCAGAACTGCCCATGGCCTCCTGCATACCCGCAACTTCCCATACTCTCCGATATTCCCCGGGGATCGGCGACGAATTGTGCCTGTGAGCTTGCTTCCCCTCTTGACCAGTGAGGAGCGCAGACTCGGGAACCAGGCGGCTCCTCCAGCCTCGGCAGGCCCCAGATCCACGAAGGGACCCCCAGACCTGGAGCCCAAGACACGGCCCGGACAAAAACCAGAGCCCCTGCAGATCAGCCCAGGGTGGTTCTCCTCCTGCCCTTCCTTCTGCTCCTGCTCCTCCTCCTGCTCTTCCTCCTGCTCCTCCTCCTCCTCCTCCTCCTCCTTCTCCTTCTCCCCCTCCTGCTCTTCCTCCTCCTCCTCCTCCTCCTCCTCCTCCTCCTCCTCCTCCACCTTCTGCTCTTCTTCCTCCTCCTGCTCCTCCTCCTGCTCCCTTTTTTCCTCGTCCTCGTCCTGGCCTGGCCCAGACAGTGCCCCGTCGCTTGCTGCGCGAGCCATCTGGGCCAAGAGAGCACGCACGCCGAGCCCGGGCGCAGAACAGGGCCCCGACCGGAGGCGTGCCGGTGGTGCACGGCTCTCGGGAAGCATACGGCTACCCTCACCGCCAGCCCGTCGACCTACCTCTCCTGGCTCAGCTGCCCCGATACGCAACGCGCAACGCGTAGCGTATTGATACGGTGTTCAGCACGTAGACTGGACACGTAGGTCTGACGCGATACGTTCGCCAAAGCGTGGGCCAACACGTTGAGCTAACACGCAGCGTGCTAAAACGGACGTTTTGAGCAGGGCACGCGTTGCGTCTCAAAACGGGCGTATCAGGGCAGCTTCGCTCCTGGGTTGCGTTCTGACCCAGATGCCGAGGCGAACCCAGCCGTGGCAACGACGGAGGGGTAGGGCTACCGGTACAACCTCCCTCCTTTCTGACCCTGAGATCCGACGCTGCCAAAAAATGCGGCATCGCAGCAAAATCACGCCCACAGCCCCGGACCCCACGTTTCGGCGTCATGCGTCGAGCCGGATCGATCTGTGAGGGTCCCGGGGCCCGACGTGCAGCGAAAACGCCCGCCGGGAAAGCAACCTGCAAGAAGCCAGGACCTCAGGGGAGCCCCCCCCCGAGCCTTGGAGAAGTCCGGGCAGGTGCAGTCCACGCGCGGCCCCAGCACGACGTCGTACACGTTCCCCGTGTGGCCCAGCACCGCGGCCGTCACCGTGCCGCGGTGGCTCGCCTCGGCGCGCAGCAGCAGCAGCCGGTGTGCCACGGCGCGCTCGATGCGCTCCGCCACCTTGCGGCTGGGCTTCGGAACGTAGCGCTCCAGGCGGCCATCCGAGGTGCGCGAGCAGCGCTGCGGTCGCTTCCGCGGGGTCCCCGCACCGCGTCCGGCCCTGAGGGGGATCCGGGGTGGCAGGCGTCTGCCCTCGGCGGTCGCGGGAGAAGCCCACGGCGGCTCCCGAATCCGCGCGTCGCACCAGCAAGCCCGCCGCGGGCCCCGAAACCTCCGTTCCGCGTACCGTCAGAAGCTGCAGTAAGGGCGCGCTGCAAGGACGCAAGAGCCTTAGACAGTCCTTGGATGCCCCAGTGGAAGCTGTTCTAGCGGCGCACTGCCGAACAAATCTAAGGACGCAAGGGTGCCCTTGGGAAACTTGCCTGTACTTCCGGCCCACAGTGTGTAAACGTTCCACTGTCAACGCGGATGCGTAAACTCCCAACACGCCTACTCTAGCAATGCGGTCATGTTGGTGCTTCCCCTGCCCTGCCGCCGCCGCCACCTAGGCCTTGGATCCTGGTCGGGATGCAAGCAGGGGGGTAACCGAGGGTTCTGCGCAGGCGTTCAAAAACGGGTCTTACGCTAGATGGCAAAGCGACCTTGCACGGCGGCTTACGCAGGCCGCCGGAGCGGCACGCTACGCTGGAGACGAGGGCGCTTACGCGCGACACTACGCGGGGAGCTATACGCGCCAATGTCCGCGCAGACGACCCCGTTCTCTGGCGCCGCGCAGGTGGCTCCGCGAGATCCTGGCAGGGAGGCGACTCCTGGATCCTGGGCCAGGATCCTGCCGGGGCGCGCGCAAGCATTACTGAAGGGGCCCTGGGACACGCAAATAGATAGACACAGATAACAGGATTCTCCATATTTTCCCATACTTTCTGGATCATTGTCGTCCCCCCCCTTCCCGTATTTTCCCATATTTTCGGGGGAATCGACGATGAATTGTGTCTGTGTGTTTTTCCCCCTCCTGGCTTACGCCTGACAGGGCCGTAATGTGAGGCTGCGCGCGCACGCCTGGGCCAGCCGAGGTGCCCGTCCCCGGCCCGAGGGCCAGGCCTGCGGTGCCCGGGGGCGCGGAGGAGGAGGAGGAGCAAGAGGGGGAGGGGGAGGAGGAGGAGGAGGAGGCGGAGGAGGCGCGGATGGGGAGGAGGAGGAGGAGGAGGAGGAGGAGGAGGAGGAGGAGGAGGGAGGAGGAGGAGGAGGAGGAGGAGGAGGAGGAGGAGGCGGAGGAAGGAGGAGGAGGAGGAGGAGGAAGGAGGGAGGAGGAGGGGAGGAGGAGGAGGGGGAGGAGGAGAGAGGAGGAGGAGAGGAGGAGAGGAGTAGGAGGGAGAGGAGGAGGAAGGAGGAGGAGGAGGGAGGTGGGAGAAGGTGGAGGAGGAGGAGGGTGGAGGAGGAGGAGGGAGGTCCCGAGACCGCGCGGGAGCATCCAAGACCTTCGCCTGGGCCACAGGGGGCACGAAAGCGCGAGAGGGCTCAGGCATAGGAGCGCGGAGAAGTAACAGGAGGGCGCAGCGGCACGCTCCAAGCCGCAGGGCCGACACCTTGTCGAGTTTGGACTGCACGGTGCCCTCATCGGATGCACGCGAGAGCAACCCTGGGCAAGGATGACGTTGGGTGCGCGGCTGCAAGTGGCCCATGCACCAGAGATCACTCTGGCGAAAGGCCACGAACGCTTGTGTGTAGACGATCGAATCAAACGGCGCAACACCTGCATCGATTGGCATGTTTTCTCCGTTGTCTAGAACTGAAGACCATTGTTGGGTATCGGTTGGCATCACTTGACATGTCTTTGCATGTCTTGGTATACATTTGCATAAATTGACAGTGCTGGGCATGGCTTGGCCTTGATGGTAATTGCTTGGCAGAGCTTTGCTTCGCTGGGCATTGCTCAGCATTGCTTGCCGTTGTTTGGAAACGCTTTGCATTGCTCCCGGTTGCATGACATTGCGTGGCTTTGCTTGGCAACTCGGAATCGACGAACCAGAGAGCCCCGAGGAACGCCAGTTCAAAGAAACACAAGACAGAGGAACTCCCAGGAACGCCGCTGCAAAGAAACAAGCCCACGGGCCCGAAGGGAACGTCGCTCTATGAAGAACACACAACCATGGATCGCGGCCAGCGCAGGCCTTGCACGCACATGCACACACACTTAGACACACACACACGCACAATTACAAACGCACACGCACACAGCACACTTTTTTACGTTCGCGGCGAGGCAGAGGTATACTGCACCAGCGGGAAGCGATTCTGGGCAACCGAAAGGCGACTTGGCCAGCGTGCAGGAGGAGGACACAAGACACACACACACACATACACACCCAGGTTGTGTACACATGCCAGTCACAAGCCCTCAGACAAACCTTGTCGGGCAAGCGTTGTCACGATGCCCAACCGCAGATGCTGCCGAAATGCGACAACGGCCGCTCATGCACAGGAAGCCTTCTGCCTCTAATGGGCAGCGCCCGCGACGGCACCGTCAGCAGGCCCTCTGTACAAGAAAGACAGGCTATGCTGTCGATCTTCTTCCCCGGTCTTTCCAGACTCCGGATGCGGGGGTAAAGTGAGAAGAAGAAGGCCCTCTCAGAAGGCGGCGGGACTTCTCAAAGCCCCCGCGCCTTCTGAGAAACCTGTGTATTCAGGGAAGGCTTGGAAATCCTCCCAGGAGGCTGGAGGACTTCCGAGCCTACTGAGAGGGCCTTCTCTCTCGGCGGCAACTCAGTAGGACCTCCCATACCATACTGCCGGCTCTTGCGAAATCGTCGCGCTACATCGTCGCTACATCGACGCTACATCGACGATATCTCATCGACTCCCTATCGCTAGCCGACGCCAGACGAAGCTAAAGACAACATTGCGAGGTTACACCAGTCTCCCATGATTTGCTATCGAATTCTCCTTCTGCCTTCCACACCTTCCAATGTTCAATGAGCACATGTATCTGGACTATATTCCTCGCTTCTTTCCTCCGCACGCCCACCACCGCCGAAGCAGCAACCCTCATCGACAACAGCACACCGAAGACGACGCCAAGCGAGAACGCATCAGCAGATAACCGCCGAAGGCCAGCAAGCACCAAGCAAAGAACAGAGAGCAACCGACAAGCGGTCACTCTCGTCACCCCCCCGCAGAAGAGAATTTACAGCGCAATTCCCTCCTTAAGTCACAAGCAGCAGGACGACGTAAGACGACGGTAGGTTATCCCATCCGGACTCCTCCTCCTCCTCCTATCCCTTCCCCACATCCTCATCCTCCTGCCCCTCTTCTTTTCATTGTCCTCCCCTTCTCCTCTTCTCCTTCTTCCTCCTCCTCCTTCCCCCCTCATCCTCCTTTCCCCTCCTCCTCATCCCTCTTTCTCCCCCCTCCTCCTCCTCCGCCTCCTCCTCCTCCGCCGCCTCCTCCCTCCTCCTCCTTCCCCTCCCTTCTTACCCTCCTCAAAACCTCATCCACATCCTCTCTCCTACTCCTCTCTCCTCTCTTCCTCCCCCTCCTTCCTTTTCCTTTTGTTTTACTCCTCCTCCCTCCTTCTCGCCTCTTTCCTCCTCCTCCTCCTCCCCTCCTCCCTTCTCTCCCCCCCACCTCCTCCTCCTCTCCTCCTCCTCCTCCTCCACCTCATCGCCCCTCCTCCTCCTCCTCTTCCTCCTCCTCCTCCTCCTCCTCCTCCCCCTCCTCCCCCTCCTCCCCCTCCCAACTTGGAGTGCCCGTTCCGATCATACCGACCCCGTGACCCGGCCAGCTTGCGCTTCGGGGTCGTCAGCGGCGCCCCGGCGCCAGCGGCAGCGCCCACGGCCTGGCCCGCGCCCGCAGAGGGGCTGGGCACCTGCGGGGCGTCCGCCCAGGCGAAGAAATTGCACTGCTCCTCGGGGCAGGGCCTCTCACAGTAGGAGCTCGACCACAGGAGACCTTGCGCAAGAACTCCAACCCTGAGACCCCATAGGGCGTCCATTGATTTGGTGGGAGCGTCACGCTTTCCAAAGCAGAGCCATCGAAACCGAAGAAGCCCAGGGCACCCTGGAGGCAAGCAGGGTGTTTCTTGGCATGGGTCTCCTGGAGGAGGAGGAGGAGGAGGAGGAGGAGGAGGAGGAGGAGGAGGAGGAGGAGGAGGAGCAGGAGGAGAGGGAGAAGGAGGAGGAGGAGGAGGTGTGCACGAGCGACGAGAGGAGACGGGTCCTGCGAGAGATGGCACGACAACCCTGCGCGGTGGCCTGCGCGGGCCGCCCGGCGCGGCACGCTTCCCTGGAAGGACGAGAGGGCGCTCATGAGCGCGACATGCGCGGGCAGCTTACGCGCCGACGTCGGCGAAGACGACCCTTGTTTTTTTTTGTGTGTGTGCGTGTGTGTGTGTGTATGTGTGTGTGTGTGTGTGTGTGGGTGTGTGGGTGTGGGCACGGTGTGTGTGTGTGTGTGTGTGTGTGTGTGTGTGTGTGGCACGGTGGGTGTGTGTGTGTGTGTGTGTGTGTGTGGCACGGTGTGTGTGTGTGTTGTGCTGTGTGTGGGTGGGTTGGGGGGGGGGAGGGGGGGAGGGGGGCGCTCGCGTGTCATGACATCCACCCCGGACCACAAAGACACATGTGTCCTCCAGCCTCGGCGCCTCTCTTCGACTCGGCCCTTGCGGTGGGGGGGGGAGGGGGGCCGCTGGCGGGCCCCATCGGAGGGGACCGTCACGCACAAACCCGGACCGAACAGAAACCGGACGCGGGATCGGCAGCCCTGGGGCCGCGCATGAAGCGTTTCCTCCCACAGGCGGGTTCTGGACGAGACATAAAAAGTGGCCTCCCAGATGGGGTCGGAGCAGGGGGGGTCGGAGGATCGCGCCGCATCGCCGATGCATCGACGATGCATGGGCGATGCATCGGCGATGAACTGGCGATGCGTCGTCGACGAGGGCGACGCGCCGGCGACGTCGACGCGAAGCAAATCAGGCTCCACATCCAGCCGCATCGGCGATGCATCGAAGATACGGCACGATCCTCCGACCCCATCTTCTCGGACCCCATCTAGGAGGCGGCCTAGAATAAAATATGCTCGAACAGGAACATAAACCATAAGCTCGAACCAAACTCCGAATGAAAAAAATGTCCCCAGACTCTATCTGAACATTCCTCCCGTAGAGGGACGCGCCCGACTGAGATGCAGGTTTGGACGCCCGAAATGGGTACGGAAAGAATGGGCACAATACCCAACAGCAAATGTTGTCCCGAACCAACAGCGGCCGCTGTTGGGCGGGCGGCCTCCTGTCTCGAATGGACACAGGCCGCGGCGGCGTGGACAGCGAGTCCTGTGCAGAATGAACCGGGTCCGCTGTTGGGCATTGTACCCATTCCTCGCCGTCGCTCGGACGTCCATTCCCTGTGCTTTTTTCGGTTTCGTGCGTGGGTTTTTCGCCAAATGATCAAGGATGCTCCTCGATGGTCCTCGCCGAAGGAAAAATGTACACGTCCGAGCGATGCCAAGACTCTTTCCGTGCCCATCTCGCTCGTGCAGAGCAGGGGCGCGCTGCCTCTCACGACGCGCCGGCCTCGGGCGCCGAGGCAGCACACCCCACCAGGGTCTCTACGGCGGGGCACCCCGACCTCCGCGCGTCGCGGGCAGGCGGCCCCGGCGACGCTTCGCCAGCGTCTCGGGCAGGCGCTCTCCTCCTCCGTCTCCCCTCGGCCTTCTCCTCCTCTTCCTCCTCCCTCCTCCTCCTCCTCCTCCTCCTCCTCCTCCTCCTCGTCCTCCTCCTCCTCCTCCCTCTCCTCCTGCTCCCTCCTACTTCCCTCCTCCCCCCCCCCCTCCTCTTCCTCTCCTCCTCCTCCTCGTCCTCGTCCTCCTCCTCCTCCTCCTCCTCCTCCTCCTCCGCCGCCCTGGGTGCTCGAGATTAGTAGTGTTCGAGCTGTGGTCCTCGAGTACGCCCGGAACAACAGGGCGACAGGCATCCTTCCTCCGTCTCTGCCGCCCTCCTCCTGCGCCCTGCCGCCCTCTGCCCCGACCTCCGACCGCCGGCCCTCCAGACTGAGAGGGGCCCAAGGACACACACACAAATCACTGCACACACAAATCGTAGCATCCCCCAGATAGGTTCGCAGATGTTCTGGGCTTTTGCCTCCCCCCCATCTCCCATCTCTTCCCCATACTTTCTGGGGGGTCGACACACACACAAAAAAAAAAAAACTGCACGCAAGTGATGGGATTCCCCAGCTTTTCGTATATATGTTCTGGGTTGTTGCCTTTCTCCCCCCCTCTTCCAAAATTCCCCCCCTACTCTCTGGGGGATCGACGATTCATTGCCTCTGTGTGTGTTTTTTCCCTTTACCCCTCCTGACAGACCCCTGCCCGGGACGCCGCGGCTCCGACAGGGCGACGCGTCGCCTCGGCGAGGGGAGCCCGGCCCTCGGGCGCCACTGGCCCGGCCCCCCCCCCCCCCCCCCCCCCAAGTGCGGGCTCCCCCAAGAGGTCTCCTCGCGCGCGGGCGCGGGGCAGGCGCCGAGCCAGCCCAACCCGACGGCCCGAATTTCGTTTTGGGGGGGGGGCTTCATGTATACATATGTATATATATATATAGATAGATATAGCTATATATATATATATATATACATAGAGAAAAGTGGGGGGGCATTGGGTGCAGAACCAGTAGATGAAGAATCCAGGGTCTGGAGGCCAGCGGAGCTCCAATCGAGGCCTGGTCATGGAAATCACCTCCGCCCTCATCCGATAAGGTAGCCTGGAGGGCCTGCAGCATCCTGGGCGCATTCCTTAACCAACGCCCCCACCGTGTATACATATATATATATATATATATATATATATGTATAAGCGTGTGTAGTTTTGAAATGTTCCCCGACCTCCTCCACACTGGGAACGGAGAGCACGTTGAGACATTCGGATTGGCCGCCCTCGAGCCCCCCCCCCCAGTCTCCTCGCGCGGCCGCGGGCAGGCGAAGAAGCGGCGGCCCTTATTCGGGCCCTCCTTCTCGGACGAAGCCCGGGCGAGGCCACCCGGGGGCGAGGCTGACCTCGGGAAGCCCCTGAGATCCGGCGGCTCTGGAGCACGCGCCCCGGGCGCCGCGACCTGCTCGGAGCGCGCCGCGACGCCCAGGGGAGAGGGCTCGTCCTCGCCCTGGCCCCGTCCGATCCTTCTTCACCTCCAGCTCCCTGCAGGGCTCCCCGTGCCCCCGGCACGTCGGCGCGGCTCGCGCCGCTTCCGCCGCCTCGCCCGGGCCGGGGGCGGCGGGCCCCGCCCCTGGGGCCGGCGCCGAGGCAGCGGAGGCCTGCGGGCGCACCGCCGAGGCGGCAGCGGGCGCCACCGACGGCGCCTCAGGCGCCGCGTCGGAGTCGGAGACCTCGATGTCGCCGCCCTGGATGCTGGCCCACGCCGCGTCCGCGGCTGCACTGCCGCGCCCCGCGGCCCCCCGCTGGAGCTCCTGGAGGCCGCTCGCGGCCTCTTCCTTCACGGCCACCGCGCCCCGCTCGGCGTGCGCGGCCGCGCCCGAGCGACCTGCCCCCGACCCCGGTGGCGCCTGGCGCGCGCCCGCCGGCCTGTCGTCGTCGGAGATTGTGATGGCCGACGCGTCGCCATCGTCCTCGGTGGTGGACTCCAGCCTGCCACCGCCCAGGTCCTCCGCCGCCTGCTGGGCCAACTCCTCCGACAGCACGCGCCGGCCAAAGGCCGGGCAGGCCGCCGCCGCCGT
The DNA here is from genome assembly GCA_963575745.1 of Prorocentrum cordatum. Lineage (NCBI taxonomy): Eukaryota > Dinophyceae > Prorocentrales > Prorocentraceae > Prorocentrum > Prorocentrum cordatum. The sequence goes on along the minus strand of CAUYUJ010005681.1, from coordinate 446,669 downwards.
GCAGGCGCGCCACAGCCGCGGCCCGGCGCAGCGCTCGCACGCGCGCCGCAGCCCCTTGGCAGAGGCCCGTGCCTCCCGCGCCCGCTGCCTGGCGGCCACCAGCTCCTCCAGCGGAGCACACGTCCAGCACTGCGCCCTGCTGCGGGCGGCGGGCAGGGGCGCGCCGCAGGACCCGCAGGCGCGCCGGGCAGACAGCAGCCGGTCGAGCGGGCCGCTCACGGCGCCCTGGGCCCGTGGGCGGGGCACCTGCCGCAGCCAGGACTGCACGTCCACCGGCGGCAGCCCCACGAGGTCCTCGTGCAGGATCCGCGCCACCGCCGGCAGGACGGCCTTCTCCACGTAGTGCCAGCGGTCGACGCGGGCCGCGGCGGAGCTGGCCCGGCCCTTGACGTTGCCCCCCTCGAGGGTCTCCAGCGGGTCGACGCAGCGATCCACGAGCCGGGCGCCAGGAGGCCCCACGGCGACCACGTAACTCACGCGCTCGCCGAACTCGGGCCCCGCTCCCTCGCCGTCCGCGGCGATCCTGTCGTAGGCCACCGCTGCCTGCGGTGGAAGCGTGGCTGGGCCTTCAGCGCCCTCCTCTTCTGCCCTGTAGGTGCCCAGCCGTGTCTCGCGGTGAAAGACCAACTCCGTCAGCCCAGGCCCGTCGGCGCCCCCACGCAGCAGCGCGGAGACGCGCCGTGTGAATAGCCTCTTGACGGCAGAGAGGTCCTTGGACCTGAACAGCTCCTCCAGCAGCTCGCGCTGCGTCTGGCAGGTGAGGCGGCAGTGGTCCCTGCGCACCGCCTCCAGGCCCTTGGCCTCGAACTGGGGGCGTCCCGCCTCCGAGGGAGGCTTGGAGTACGCGACGCCGGCGTAGCGCTTCTTGGAGAGAAGCAGGCACGGCCAGTAGACCTTCTCGAACTCGAGCTCGACAGGCGCCGGGTGCTTGGCGGAGATGCCTTCGCAAAGGCGGCGGCCGATGGTGAAGGCATCCTCCAGGCTGGCCCCGGGCAAGCGCACGAAGAGAGAGTCGGTGTCGCCGTACACCACCTCGGCCCCAGGCTCGGAGGCCTCGATGAAGTCAGCCGCCTCGTCGAGGGCGTGTCGCCCGGTGCCAACGATCGCGTCCGCGATCTCGGCGCAGGGCATCCTCCCACTGAACGAGGCGCCAGCATAACCGTACGTCACGTTCGCGAAGTACTTCAGCGCGAACTGCTTGTGGTTCAGGCGGCTGGCCATGGCGGGGGCAGCCTTCTTCATCGCCGCCTTAGTCTCCGACCGGAGGCGGGTCACCTCTGCGAGCATCAGCGGCATCAGCCCTTGCTTGACCGACGGCGCCACGAAGAGGCACCCGCTGGGCACCGAGCGCACAGGGCAGTCCGCCTGCGCGTCTTCCACGTCGCCCTCGCTGAGGAGGGCAGAGGACTCAGCAGCCCCGCTGACGCCCAGCTCCCACGGCTCGTCGCGCACCCCAAGGCGGCAGCAGGGCCCCTGGCTTGCGCGGGAGGCCATGCCCAAGCAGGTGTCGAAGGAGATGTTGTGTGCCACTATGAGAGACGGGTACATGCCCTTGAAGTCCAGCACGAGCACCGGGTCCCAGTAGAACCCCGACCTTGGCTCCATGACCAGCGGGAGCCGCTCCAGCGCGGGCTGGTTCCGCACCTGAGCCTGGGACGCCGACAGCAGAAGCAGCCCTGCCGCGCGCGCGACGCGGGACAGCAGCGCCTCGACGCGCAGCTGCGTGCCCCGCGTGAAGCTGCTCAGCACGTCCAGGCCGAAGAGCCGCGACAGCTCTGCAGCACGGGGCAGCACCTCCAGGTGGTCCAAGACCTCGAAGGACAGAGCGGCCAGCTGCTGCAGGTGCTGCACGGCGGCCGCCCGACCCTGGTCCCGCCAGGCGTGCGACAGCTCGGCCGCAGAGATCAGGGGCAGGCTCCTCTGCAGGAGCTCCTGCGCGGCCTCCTGGGGAGAGAAGCTCCGCAGCTTGGCCCCGAAGGTGATGCTCGTCAGCACGCGCCACACGTTCAGGAGCAGCCGGCCCGGCAGCTGGAGGTCGGAGGGCGCCATCATCTCCGACTCCAGGTTGCTCGCGTCGGCCCTGCGCGCCTGCTGGGCGCCCCCCAGCCGCGCCGCCGGCGGCGGCAGCGCCTCCGCGGGCACGCGCGACAGCTCGGCGCGCAGGTCGCTCAGCCCGAGGGCGCGCGCCCGCGCGTGGATGTAGCCCCAGCTCCGCCCCCGCAGCTCCCAGCCCAGGCACACGTCCGGGTCCGCCGCGCGCACGAGCTGCACCAGCCGCCCGAGCAGGGCCGCCTCGCTGCCCTCGCAGTGCACCTCGCCGAGCTCCGGCGCCCACTCGCCGCCGCCCTCCAGCACGACGGCCCCCCGCCGGTCGGGCGGCCGCAGCCTCCGCCCGCCGAGCTGGCAGAGGCGAGGCCGCACCACGAAGGCCACTGCGGCGATGGGGTCCGCCGCCGGGTCGCACGCGTTGCTCCACCGGGGCCGGCCCTCCGGCAGCAGGCACAGCACCTCCACCGCGATCATGCCGCAGATCTCCTCCCACTCCGGGTCCTCGCAGCACGCCTGCGGGCCCTGCCCGGGCGCTCTCGCCGCGGGGGCGCCGCCCACCGCCGTGACTGGGCTGCTGGAGGCTCCCGGCAGGTTCATCGGTGGCTGCGGGGTCGGCTTCCCCAGCGCGTGCTCCAGCGCGGGCTCGGCGGCGGCCACCCTCTCCGAGCAGGGGATCGACTGCAGAATTGACTTGCCCCAAACTGGATCGCCTGGTTGGAATCCGCGAAACATGCGTAGAATGCCGATCGAGTTGCAAAAAGTCATTCGCATGTTCAGCGGATTCGACGACACTTCCCATTTCGGGGCAAAGCGATTCTGTAACCCCAGACCCCCGACGTCATGATTTTTTCCATGACGTTGGCCCCTCGGAGGTCCCGACCCCTTCTCTGGGACCGGCTTTTCATCCTGAGTCGTTTTGGCACGGCCCCGAGGCCCGGTAAAAGGGCCTCCGTGAGGCCGAGCACGGCGAAAAACCTCCCGTCGTGATTTTCTCTGTGCTCGACGAGGGACCGGGATTTGATGGGCCTGTTGTCCACCACCACAACGTAGGAGGAAAAGGAGGAGGAGGAGGAGGAGAAGGAGGAGGAGGAGGAACCTTTTCCCCTCCAACTTATGGTGGTACAGCAGGATTCGTAGCTCCCCCACTCGAGCCTCTTGGGGTCGGCCCCCGGAGGTCCCGACCCCCTTTCCCCGGGACGGGCTCTTCGTGCCGAGTCGCTCCCGAAGCCCAGTACTATAGGGCCCCCAGACACCGAAAAGAGCGAAACACCTCCCGTCGTATAATTCTCTTCATGCCTCGAGGGGGTCCGGGATTCGTCGACCCCCCACTCGAGCCTCTTGGAGGGCGGACCGGCACGCGGGAGGTCGGCCGGGTCCGAGTACCCCGGCAGAGGCGCGGGCGCCCTGCCGCGCAGGGCGCCGGCCCCGCCGAGGTCCTCGATGTCCGGCGCGGCCGCGCCGCCCGCGGCCCGGGCAGCGGGGCGGCGCCCGGCCCTCTCGCGGGCCGCCGAGGAGAGCTGGCCCTGGAGGTCGCCTTGGAGGAGGAGGAGGAGGAGGAGGTGGAGGAGGAGGAGGAGGAGGAGGAGGTGGAGGGGAGGAGGAGGAGAGGAGGAGGAGGGAGGAGGAGGAGGAGGAGGAGGAGGAGGAGGAGGAGGAGGAGGAGGAGGAGGAGGAGGAGGAGGAGGAGGAGGAGGAGGAGGAGGAGGAGGAGGAGAGGAGGAGGAGGGGAGGAGGAGGAGGAGGAGGAGGAGGAGGAGGAGGAGGAGGAGGAGGAGGAGGAGGAGGAGGAGGAGGAGGAGGAGGAGGAGGAGCTGGCCCTGGATGTCGCCTGGCGGAAGCCCTCCCAGCAGCCACCGCCGCAGCAGCGCCCGCACCGCCATTGGCGTCGTGCAGGCGCCGGGCGTGGGCCGCTCCGCCGCCTGCGCGGCCGGGGCGGCCACGCAGGACGGCGGCGCCCCGAGCATGCGCAGGAGGGCGGCGCGGGCGCGCTGCTCGGGGGCGCCGCCCGCCCGCCGCAGAGCCTCCTGGTGCTCAGCGTAGTTCGCGAGCCCGCCGGGCGCCTGGACGTCGAGCTCCATGCCGCAGCACGACTGGCGCGGCACGGGGCCGGACGGCCCCTCGCGCAGGTCGCCCAGCACCGTCACGCGGCCTGCGCCGCTGACGCTGTGCTCGGCCAGGAAGTGCAGCTGGAAGGGTATGTGGGCCTCGTGGGCCTGGGCGCACCCCAGCTCCGCCACCTCTGGGGGAGCGGAGAGTTGCCAAGGACGTCTCCCAGGAGGTGCGTCCTGGCCAGAATGCTAGGGCGAGCCCAGCCGTGGCGACGAGGACTCCCCAGGACGAACGGCGCTGCCATGCCATTATCTTGCCCTCCCCTGAGATCCGACGCTGCAAAGGCATCGCAACACCACCAGCGTCACGCCCGGAGCCACGGACCGCATCTTCCTGCATCATCCTGCAAGCCGCATCGATCTGCGCGCGCGTCGAGTGACCCCGCTGTGACCTGATTTTGCGACGCCAGGACCTCAGGGGCGAATCTTGCCCTCCTCCGAACCTCGCCCCGCTGCAGCGTGGCAGCCACCGCCTCCACGGCCTTCGGGTCCGCGAGCTCCACGCGCAGGAACGGCGCGTCCCCCGCGCGGAAGCCGTACGCGGACCTGCCGCGCACCAGCCGCAGCCCGCCGACGCGCGTGCCGGGGCGCCCGGCGCGCGCCGCGGCGGCCTCGATCGCCAACGCCAGCCTCGCGAGGGCCTCGGGGGCGGGCTGCGGCGACTCACCTGCGAGGGTGGGCCGGCTTCCCGCTACCGCTGCACCAGATCGGATGGAGGGGGAGACGGGAGGATGGAAGTTCCTTCCTCCTCCTCCTCCTCCTCCCCCTCCTCCTCCTCCTTCCCCTCGTCCCCCTCCTCCTCCTCCTCCTCCTCCTCCTCCTCCTCCTCCTCCTCCTCCTCTCCTCCCCTCCCTCCTCCTCCCCCCCTGCTCCTCCTGCTCATCGCCCCTTCCTCCTCCTCCTGCGACACTGCGGGCATGGCGGTCCTGTTCCGCCGCAGCCCGCGCCGCGCCGCGCGCTACTGCGCGACGCGACGCCGAACCAGTCGAGCGACCGATGTTGGCCCAGGGACCCGCCACCAGGGAGAGGAAGCCTCTAAGTTTCGGAGCGAAGGAAGGCGGGCCCAGGGAAAACGGAACCAGGCGAACGCGTCCAGGGGGAAAGCGAGAAACGAGGGCCTCCTGGGCGATCGGAGAGGGCGAGATCGAAGGACGCGAACGAGGCCTGGCTGATGCCGCTGAGAAGGCCCCTTGTGGGCGACTGGTAGTCTACCCGTCCTAGCGCCCGTGCGGGCTCTGTTAGGTGGGCATGTGCATCTCCCCCCCCTCGTCCTCGAGGGGGCGTTCACCTCGGGGTTGGCCTCGTTCGCGTGCGTACACGGCGCCATCGCGTGGTGGTTGCCCCCGTTGCTCTTCTTGTGCCCCTGTTACGGGCATGGCGTTTTCCGTTGTCTGACGACGTGTGGTGTGGTCGGTCGTGCGTTCTGACGTGGTTGATGAAGCGAGGCAGTTCGAGGCTTGTGGCGACGAGTATCCAGGTCGCGGCTCGAGGAGCACCGCGCCTGGACGTTCTGACATCCAGCAGTCGGGTCCTGGCTGTTGTGGATGACGATGCAGTCGAGCATGCCACATATCGTCGGTGCTGGGTCGGCGTTCGGTGCTGATGTGGTCGCCGTTGCCATCATGTCCATCATAGTGCCACGTCTGTGCCTTTGTGTATGTGTCGGCGGTGGGCTGGAGTGTTTGCTCTATGGCCTGCGTCAGTGTCGTTGTCGTGGTGATGTCTGCAGGGCAGTTGCAAGCAGTGAATGCTGTGGTCGGGGTTGTGCTGCACGTCGTTGTGATGTATGCGTATTCCTGTAGCTGCAGGTGTCGGAGGCTGCTGTCCAAGATGATGGTAGGTGTGCGCGTCATCATCATCCGCTGTGCGGTCCGTAGGACGTGCCTCATGCTGTCGTTGTCTTGTCGTACCGCTCTGTGCTGCGCGGGTGTGAGATCCAGTCGTCCCCAAGGTGCCTCTTGCGTCCTGAGGTTGAGGTCGCGGTCGAAGGTCGTGAGGTCGGCGTCGATGATGCAGAAGGCAGCGTGGTCGTATGGTGTCGTGGCCATGTCGGAAGCCGTTGGGTCAGGTTGGGGTGGGTGCATGGTTGGCAGGTGGTGGAGTTCGATGGAGATGCTGTGTCTGTCTGCGGTGGCTTGGAGGGCGTCGGTCACCGCGCTGGTGTGGTCGTGGTTGGCGGTGAAGAGCAGTACGATGCTGGGCTTTCCTGTGATGTCGGTCATCCCCGTGTCTGCTCGGTTGGGTCCGCTGTCTTGTGTGGTGGGTGCGTCGGTGGGTAGTTGGGCTGGTATTGGTCGGTGGTCGTGGTCGGCGTGGGTTGGTGGTCCCAGTGCTGGCCCATGTAGCTGGATGGGTGGCCGCTCGGCGTAGTCTTCTGGAAGCCCAGCGTGTCGGTTGGATCGTCGTAAGCGTCGGGTCTCCTCCTTGTGCGCGTCGATGTCTTCTGTTGGCGGCTTCGCTCCGAACTGCATCAGTGTGGCTGCACACTGGTGTGACGCCTTGACGTGTTTGGTAAGTCTGTTCGCGGTGTAGAAGTACTTCAAGCATACCTGGCAGGTGTCGCCGACGATGTAGTTGTCTATGGTGTGCTTGTCCTGGTGGACAGCGTAGACATGCTTGTTGTGTGCTGCTTTGGTCTTGAATGTAGCACCGCAATGGTAACACATAACTTTGGCTGGTGCTGGTGTCGTGGTTCCTGCTTGTCGGGGTAGTGGCGGCACTCCCAGTGCTGTTGCCGTTAGCGATAGGTCTGCCCGCAGCTGGTCCTGCGCTGCTCGGTCGGAGGATGAGTCTTGTGCGCGCTTGTAGGTGCTCGTAATAAAAGACTTGACCGTGTGCATGTCGTTGCGTGCAGCCTTGATGAAGTCGATGATGTCCTTGGGTGCGGTGGTGATGCGGGTGCCGTCGCAGTGCTGTCGGCATGTGTGGATGTCGTTGTTGATGGTTTGCGTCCAGGTGCCGTTGACTTCGATGTCGTAGTCAATGAGTGCCTGCGTTTCGTACGGGCATCCTTTTATGAGTCGCAAAAGTTCTCGCAGTCGTAGCCATCGTAGTCGGTCTTCGAGGTTCGGTAGTTGAGCACGTGCCAGTATCTGCTCGTTGGTGATGTGCTTGTCCTTCATGGCCTTGTGCGTAATTCCTATTGCCTGTCGAGCCGCAGTGACGTAGGCTGTGTTGATCCTGTGGTAGTCCCGCGCTGTTGTGATGAGCCATGTCCCCGCGTTAAATAGCAGTCTTGAATAGCCGAAGGACTCGAGGTAGTGGATCTTAGTCTGGATGGAGATGGCTTGTCGTTGGAACAAGGTGCGTCGGAGTGGGCCTGTTGTCTCGCGTAGCGCGATGGTGCGTGCTGCCGTCTCCTGGCCCATGTCGTTCCTGTCGTTGAACATCGCGCCCAGCAGCTTGGTGCTTCTAGCGATGGTGACGCAGAGCCCCATGTCGGTGATGCTGTGGTTGTCCCGTATCATGGTCCGTGTAGCTCTTTTGCCTGCGACGGTGTTGGGGTAGACGGTGAAGCTGGACTTCTTGGTGTTGATCGGGAGGCCTCTTCGCAGTGTCGCGCGTATGAGATGTCCCCACATCTTGGTGATGAGTGCGTGGATCATGGTGCCGTCTGCCGTGGATGCAGCCGCCTTGACGTCGTCTACGAAGGATGTAGAGGACAGTGTGGCGTTGTGGTCGCAAGCTCGGAGACGTGGTGGGGCATGCGGTATGTCGAAAGTCGCTCCATCCTCGACGGCGTGGTCGTGGTAGTCTCGCGTGACGTCCGCCATGAGCATGTTGAATGTGAAGTCGGCTGTTGGTACGCCAGGGCGTGTACCAAGTCGTGGTGCTGCGTAGCTGCACTGGTCGTCAATATAGAACCAAGTCCCAGTGTGTGCCTCCGTGAGCATGTCGACAATGTGTTGGTTGTCCACGTGTTGGTTGACAATGCCGTTGTCGGTCATGAGGGCCTCAATCGCGGGAAGCATGACATGGGGGATGTCGATGTGGGCGAGAAGGTCGTCCAGCTGCTCCTTGGTCTGGGTGAGGTTGTACACGAGCTGGTTGACTACCTTGTGGAAGGCTGCTTTCAAGTCTATCATGATGATGACCATGTCGTGCTTCAAGTGGTAGGCGGTGTTGAATAGGAGCCGCATCGTCATGTGGTTGATGTCCGTGCTGTAGTGGTGTCGGCCTCCCGTCTGGGTGGAGAAGAGCATCGTGGGGATGAGGTCCTTCATGCATTGTCTGATGTATCTGTAGTGGTGCTTGATGACGGTGTTGGCTAACGTGATTGACCGCTGGTTGTTCAGGTCCTCCTCGCTGCCCTTGCCCTTCCAGAAGTACGTCATCCTGGACCCCTTGAGAGCTACGCCCTCCCTGCATAAGAGCGCCGCTTTGGTGATGATCGGATGCATGTGTCGGGCCATCTGCCGTGGGGCGATCTTGGAGAAGTCGTCGGATACACGATCTGGTCCTGGTGCGCGGTGAGGTCTCGCTTTGTGAAGGATGTCGGTGAGCTCGTAGATGCTGGCGAAGTTGTTGACGTGGCGCGTTCTCCTGGGCTGAGCTGGGTCGGTCCTGTCCTCCTTGGCGTTGTATCTGTCAACCACGTCCTGAGCGGAGAGGATGTCGGCTGCTTCGTTGTGTCCGAAGTGTCGTGTGGCTGCGTCGGCCTTGCTCGTGGAGCTGTCGAGGACAGTGCCGTCTGCTGCGTTCATCATGGGGTATGCTTGCCGCTTACGTCTCTTGCGGCCGCCGAATAGCAGGAGCTTCTTGGTGTACTTCCACTCGGTGTACGTGTCGCCAGTGCGCTTTGCATCCATTGCCTTTTGTGCTTGCTCTTCCAAGAACGCGTCGTAGTCCCTGTCGGTCATCTTGACGATTACTTTTCTCGTGGCGTCGATCCAGTGCCGTACGTGTTGTAAAAACCCATGATAGTCGGGGTTGTAAGGGAAATTCGCTGCAGCGTAGTTGAGCATGTAAGTCTCGCAGTAAGTAGTGTGGATCGCCTCGGGAGTCATCTGAAGGGTCGGGTCGTTGTGGATGTCGTTGATGAGCCTTTGGATTCTGCGCTTTGTCGTGCTAGCTGTCGCTCCATGTGTTGTTGCCTTACGGAGGAGCTTCATGAACTTCCGTCGGCTGAGGACAAAGTCGAGCGTGGTCTCTGAGATGTACTCCTGGTATTTCTTCTTCCCGCTTCTTTTGAACGCTGAGGTTGCTGCGTCCATGATGGTCAGCATGTACTGGTGGATGTGCTCATCGTAGTCCGTCCCCCATGACGGTAAGACAGTAGCGTCCAGGTGCATCTTGAAGGTCTCGACGGCCTTCTCGTCATTGAGCTGGTGCTTGTCGATCTTCGGGAAGAGCTGCTTTGGCGCAGTGTGCCGCACGGTCCAGCAGGCTCGAGCTGTAACTGGCAGGTGATCCTCGCGGTGATGCTGCCCTTGTCGGTGTTTCTTCATGGTCTCAATGTCGGCCAATGTCTTGACGTCGGTGATGTGGCTGATGAGCGTATCGTCCGCGATGATGTAGTCGATGCGATGCTTGTGCCCATATGCGTCTGTCCACGTGTGGTGCTCGTCGCCGTTGGAGATCACGGTGTTGGCGATGACGTAGTGCCCTGCGGCTGCTATCTCGTGAAGTTCCTTGCCGTTGCTGTCCTCGGTCTGGGAGAGTCCAGCAGGTCCAACAGATGTCGACTGCACGCTTCCAAGTCGGCCGTTGGCGTCGGCGAGCATGAGGTTGGGTCTGTGCTGTTGTACGAGCTTCTGTAGTCGCTGCCAAAAGTCTTGTCGTTCTTGAGGACCTTTCTTGCTGTGAGGAGCATGAAATACGCAAATGGTGGTATTGATGCAGTCCGTAGTGACTTTGACGATGAGGATCCTTGGCTCACTGATGAGAACGTGGCAGTGTCTGGGCTCGAAGTGCTGTGGGCCGTCCTTGTTGTAGGCGTAGGGCTCCTCCACGTTGATCCATAGCTCACATCCAGCGTTGTAGTGGTCGTGCGGGCTGCTGATGATGAAGTATCCATTCCCAGTTGTTGTACGTCGTTCGTTGCGCGCCTCCTGTATGCCGATGATGTGGAGTCGCTTTTCTTGAAATTGTCGTCGAAGCAAGGGTCCCCGCCACTGGTGTGCAAGCCGAGCTGCCTTTGTGAACTTCTTCTGCTGCTGAGCGTCGGACTCTCTGACACTCTCGGCGTTGTAGGTTGCAATGGAGAGCTCGATCTTGGTTTCTTTGGCAGAGACCGTCTTAGGCGCCATGAGGTGTCGAACACTAGCATTCCGAGTTGGTAATCCAAAGCGTAAGGTGGCACCTTCGCGTAGTGGGTAAGCTGCTCGATCGGGATGATCAGGCTGGAGGATCGACTCCCATTGGTAGTACTTTGTGTCCGCAATGATGTCTCTGAAGTTGTGCGGGATGGTGTCGTAGTCGTGGCCTCTCTCGTAGCGCTTGCGTGTCCTCTTTGAGATTCCGTCGGCGAGCTCGTTCCACGGCATGCCTTCGTGACTCGGGACGTGATGCAAGGTGGTGTCGTTTTCGTTCTTGAGCGTGTCGAAGATGACCTTCATGAATCTCGCAAGATGTTCGTCTGCTGATGCTGTGGCGCGTCCCATGCATATGTTGATGGCCGTCTCGCAGTCGGTGTGGATACAGATAGGTTGCGGCTCGGCGACGGCGATGGACCACATGAGAGCCTGCACGATGGCCATGATCTCGCCTGTGGTGTTGGTGGTGCTGCGGTCATTCAACTTCATGTTGTGGCTCTTGCTGACGATGCTGCTGAAGGCTCCTCTGAACGTGCGTTGGTCGTGTTCACCACCTTCTTGTAGTACCAAGAATGCCCATGAGCAGCAGTCTGGTCTCCGTGCGTTGTGGGAAGCGTCAGTGAAGATGTGCTTTGCGCTGTGGGCATTGTTGCCTTTCGTCGTATTGTTGAGCGCATATGTTGCTGCTGGGTGCAGGTCATCACCTTCGATGTTGGCGTTGAGAAAGGGGGCGGTCGTGGCCCGTATTCGTCTGATCAGTCCTCTGGTGTCCCCTAGGTCGCATGTGCAGTCGCCTGGTGGTTGCAGGCCGTGATATCTTGTGATGTCGAGATTGGCCTCGTGGTAAGATGGTTGCGGTTGTTGGGGCTGCTTGTCGGCGCTGGGATTGGGTGGTCGCTGTACTCGAAACGGTAACAATGCTGTCGCCTTCTGCTGTCGTCTGTGTGCAGCTTGTCCGTTGTGCGTTGTTGCAGAAACTCCTGTTGGGCATCGAAAGGGGTGCATGGCTGTCTTTTGTCGTTGACGCCTTTCACCTGTGGCCACGTGGCAGTCTCTGTCGGGTGCTGCTGTGCCATGTCCAGCGCCCTGGGATGCTGTCAGGACTACTGGTGGATGGCCGGTGGGCTGCTGTGTCGGAAGCGTGGTGGTATGTCTTGCTGAGGGTGGCGGTGGGCTGGGTTGCAGGGCTTGGAATCGATTGTGGGTCGTGGTGTACGTAGATGTCTGCTGTGCTGTTAGTCGCCGTCGCTGCTGCCGTCGGACTCGTGCCAGAAGCCGCGTGCGAATGGCGTCGTCATCGAGGTGGAAGTTGCCGCTATCCATCTCGCTGCTGTTATCGAGGAAGGTATCCTCGATCCCAGGGAAGTAGTCTATCGTGATCGCGCTGTGGTACTCGGGCGTCTCGTTGTGGACGTCGGAGCCGTTGAATTTCCGTGCGTGCATAGAGCCAAAATGGCTAGTTGTGGTGACCGTGACGTCGGGCTTGAGTCGGTCTGGTCTAGGTGGCGTGTCGTATGCCTGATCCCGCTGACCTGGTCGCGCCCTCGGTGTAGACGGACTGAGAGTGGGTACCCTCTGCGGAAGTGTTGTGCGACTGCCTGCTGGAAGCACGGAGTCGGTCTGGCTACCTGAGGGGAGTCGCCCCAGTATAGCCCGCTGTGAGTCAGGGTGACGTACTTCACCTGAGTAGCTCTCCCACTCGGTGGACTGTCTTCCTGGTGGCGTGTTGGCGCGCAAAGGTGCGTCTGGGGTGGTCTTTTTATGGTTTTTGGTATTTTTATGGCTTGGTAGTGTAGCTGGTTGTTGTGCGTGCCCTGGGCCTTGATGCTGATCCGCTATCCCCAAAGCGGGTGGCAACATACTGAGGCTGGTAAAGTCGGGCTTCCCTAGTGGAAGTGGTTGTTGGTGAGATGGAGAAGTGCTGCAAGTCACCCGCACCGCAGGGGTCGCAGAGTTGGTTGCCGCAGTGGGAGTCCCCAAAGCGGGTGTCAGCCTGTCGAGGTCAGTCGTCGTGGGCTTCCCTAGTGGAAGGCGGGGTGGGTGTGCGTGTCTGAGGCTGCAAGTTACCTGCACCGCAGGGGTCGCAAGGTTCGTTGCTGCGTCTGTGACATTGTGATGCTGTGTGGCGCTGGGCCGATAGTTACGTATGGTCGCTTGAGGCCGACCAGGGGCCTGTTGCTCTGGTCTTTTTCGACGGGTCCGATGAGCCAGAGCGCCCTCATCGGGGTCGTTCGTATCTAGTTTTTTGGACGCAGCGCGGTGTCCGATCCTTCATCGTCAGGATCGGCACGGAGAGGGACGCGGTCGGATATGTCCACGAAGCCGTCACCGCTGTCGTGGATACGGACCTTCCGCGGTGGTCGTGATGTGGAGTCCTGTCTCTTGAGGGCCGATCGGGTTCGTGAGGGTGGCGCTGACTGGGCCCTGTCGGGCGTTCCCATATGGAATCTGGGTGGAGGGATGATGGGGCTGTAGGCTTGGGTTGGGGTGATGCTGGTGATCGGTCGAGTCTTGGGCGTGGTGGGTACTTCGTGCTCGTCGTCGCTGAGATCGATGAGAATTGTGGTAAGGGGCGTGGATCGCTGTTGGTCATCGGGTGTCGATCTCGTGTCGGGGGGGGCGGACATGGCACGTACTTCGGGGAAGATGATGTGTGGGGTGGGGGGAGTGGCCTGCGCAGCTGGGATGGGGGTGTCGGTGCCTTCGAGGTCGGAGTCGTGGTGAAGGTCAGGAATGGGCGTAGACTGTCCGTCGTCGTGCTGAGAGAGGTAGCCGTCGTCGGCGATGGGCGTGGGAGAGCACGAAGATCTCGGAGAGCTCGATTGGTGTGCTTGTGTATCGCCGTGGTGTGCTTCAGAGGGCTTGTCGTGGTCGGCATCGCTGAGTGGGGCGATACTGGCTGGAGGGTGTGTGGGCGTTCTGTCGTGGGTGTGGTCGGGGTTCGGGGCGGGTGGTGAGGTGGGTGGTGCGGTTGCAAAGCCGAGGTCTCGTAAGCTCCATGCGTCTGAGTTGGACGTGGAATGAGCTGCGTTCGGTGGAGAGCTCATCTGTCGTAGCTGCTCGAGGTAGATGTCGGCGTGTGGGTGAGGCAGCTCGTAGGGGCCTGGGATGATCGCGGTGAGGGCGCCTTCGATCTCGCGGTGGATGCGCTTCTCCTCTGAGTCGGCTAACGCCTGCTGTCTGTTCTCCTCCTCGTCTCTCTCGCTGAACCTCGTGTTCAATTCTTGCAACAGTTCAAGATCAAGAGGGTCATGAAGGAGCTCGGCTTGTCGAAACTCTCGTTGCATTTCCTCCCTTTCCTTTATTCGCATCTCCTCGGTCGTCGCCAAGTGGTTGATGTACCTGTCGTGGAGCTGCTGCTCGGTGAGGTGTAGGTTGGCACGTTCGCCTTGGAGTCGGGCTCGCTCGTGCTGGTGCTCGGTGCATATCGTGGCTGCTTCGTGTTGTTGCGCACGCAGTTCACCGTACTCCTCGAGGATCTTCTCTTTGGCTTGCATGAGTGCCGATGATTCCGCATGAGCCCTGCAGTTGATTTCATGAAGCTGTCGTTGCTGAGCCAGTCGAAGTGCGTCTTCTTGTTGCTGCCCTCTCATCTCGTGCTGAAGTAGGAGGTTGTGAGCGCACTGAGCTTCCTCCTGTTGAAGGCGGTGCTCGGATTCACGAATTAGATGCTGGAGCCAAAATGGCTTAGCCTCCCGTAGTTCGTGTTGTTGTACTGCTTCCCGCCGTGCAAGGTGACCACGTGCGGCGTCGTGAAGTGATTGGTGCTGTTCGAGCTCGGTCTTCATGCGATGTGCCTGTTCAGCTTCATCTTCCTGGCGTCGTTGTTCGGACTGTCGTAGGAACCGTTGTGCTTGCTGATGTTCTAGGTGGCGGTTGCGTGCGTTGATCTCGTCTATCTCCTCCTGGAAGCGGCGCTGGAGTCGTTGCTCGTGGTGCTGTAGTTCGAGATGAAGCTCGTTGAAGGCCTTCCGAGACGTGTGTGCTTCCATGCGCGTAAGCTCCTCCTGCAACTGTTCGCGGTGCTCGGATTGTCGGAGATCAGCTTGTTGGTGGAGGTGGGCTAGGTGGTGCTGATGGAGTCCCGTGTGTTGTCGCTGCTGGTCCACCTTTTTGGAGAGGTCCGTGATCATCGCGAGCAGCTCTTTGTGACCTTTTTGGTGTGGGTCGTCCTGCTGTCGAAGTGGTGCTGCTGCTGGTGCTGCGTACTGCTGTGGTCGATGATCTTCGCGCTGTCGTGGGTGAGGTGTCTGTGTCCGAGTCCTGCGCCTGTTGTGGTGATCCTTCTCGCTCTCGTCGTTGTCGCTGTAGAAGTCGTCGTACTCGAGGTCGGGTGTGGCGTCGTCCCTCTTCAACTTCGACTCCTGGAGTAGAGCTCGTAGTATCCTCAAGCTGCCCTCCGTGTTGTCGAACTCGGTCTGCATCTTCCTGATGTCGTCCTTGAGCGCATTCTTTCGCCTGACCGTGGTGTCGATGCATCGGCGGTAGTAGTGCACCCGCTCGTCGGGAGACAACGTGAGGAGGAGCATTGCCTTGTTGACAGACAGCTCTGCGACGATCTTGGCATCGTCGACGCCGACGGCGCGTGCGCCCTGAGCTTGGTCTGCCAACCGAGCGATGCGTCCGCGCTTGGTTGTCACCCAAAGGCGGCGCATGTCCTCCTCAAGCGGGGGCGTGGAGAAGCTCTCGTGGGACTGCATGCGCACGTCGTCGGCAGGGAGGACCTGGTCGAGGATCTCGCGCTGCTTCTTGGAGAACTGGAAGCCGTCGAAGAAGTTGTGCGCGCCGTAGTGCTTCTTGCTCTGCGTCCGTGTCGTTGTGCGAGGTGTGGAGCGAGCCCGTGAACCTTTCTTGTGGGTGTCCTCGCCGTGGTGGGTGAAGTGGTGAGCATGCTCGTCCTTGGCGTAGTGCTGCTGGCAGTGGCTGTTGTGACGGGTGCTTGCGTTGCCGTCGTACTGGTCGTGGCCGTCGCGGTCCTGCTGCCAGCTCTGGTCGTCGTTCTTCCCGTACGTCCTGCGTCGTCGCGTCCGAGATCCCGACCTCCACGGCCATGGCTGAGCTCCGACGGGATGACCACGAGAGGCTCGTGTTGATGACGCCGTCGTGTCGAAGTGCGGCTGCTCCCAGTCGCGCTGGTGCTTCCAGTCCTGCGTCATCTTGTCGACGGGCTGGGCGCTGTGGTGCTCCGCGAGGGTCCTCGCGGCAGAGAGGACTCGGAGCAACGTACGCGCCTGAGCACGTTGCTGCCGCTGGCGCCGATGCCAGGATGGTTCGCCTTCACGAGGCGTCCTGGCGGGGCGCCTGCCGCGGCCGCGGCGCCGAGCGATGGCCCGCGGCGCGCGAGCCCGAGCACGAGGGGGCGACCGACGAGGGCGACGACGGCCCAGCCCCCCTCAGCCCGTGGCTTTCCTCCTCCTCCTCCTCCTCCTCCTCCTCCTCCTCCACTTCCTCCCTCTCCTACCAATATGGCAGTGGTGGTTGAACATTGGCCCATCATGTGAGGGGGGACCGTCAGGATCAGGCCACTGGAGCACGGACCACGTCAATTTTAGCGGACCGCTTCAATCTTAGAAAGGACTAGGACGCCCCCCGACAAGAGGGCCCCCCGGAATATAACGCCTCTGCCAAGAGATATCCAAGAGGCCTCGGAGGGCCAAGCAGCGCCAAGCCATGCCGAACCATGCCAAACAACGTCATAAACAATCCGTGAACGCGCGCAGTCGGGCGGTGATACAGAACGTGAAACCCTCCACGAGGGGCTCCGGTGTCCGGGCCGCTCCATCCAGATCGATGTCGGGGAACATGTGCGCGGACAAGTTTCGCCGTGACCAGGACAGCCCCTTCGTTCCTTTCCCGGCGCTCCTCCTCCGGCCGGCACGATGGCAGTGGAGGAGTGCATGGGGACCTGCTCAGAGGGGGTGAGGGGGGGGGCACCTCGGGCTCGGAATCCGGCGAGCCTTCGCCGACAGATCGTCGACAGGCCTTCGCGAAGAGTCGAATCTGGCCCCTCCCGGGCGGCGCGGCGGGGCCTCGGCCCCCCTGCCGGCGATGCACGGGCGATTTGGGGACGGCGCCTCCCCCCCCTGAGCCTGGCAGAACCTAACAATTGGTCGAGCGTGTCCCCCTGCAGAGGCGGAACTTGGGCGACGAATCTTCAGAAAATGCCTAGAAGACATTCAAACATACTCCAAACATAGCAAGAAAACCATCCACTCACTATGCTTTGACTATTTTTGAATATTCCTCCTACTATAGAGGGCATGCCCGACTCAAACTCAATGTTGCCCCGTGGACTTCGGGCCATAACTCGGCTCTCTGGCGGCCGCTCGGCACAGTTTTGGCAGCCCAGGAGCGCTCTGGACGAGGCGCGGCTGATGGAAACCACCCCGGGCCTCGAGCATGCGCGAAGACCGCAACATGTCCCAACAACAACCTGAGCCTCTACCCCCCTGTCGATGCTGCCCCTGAACCAAAGCGTATTTTCATTCAGTGTCTGGCGAATTTCCTTGCATGGTATTTCCCCCCCCCCCCCCCTCCGCCGCCTCTTCAAGCAGCGCTGGGCCGCAAGTGAGCCCCCACTCGCGTGAGATCCAGATTACTCAGATTACCTTGATTACCTTTCGGGCCTCGCCACTCCCCCCACCCTCCACGCAAGCTAACTTCACCGCATCTGAAAAATTACCCTGGCAGAGCACCCTAATGGCAGCAAAAGTGAAGTGGCGGGCCGAGGAAAGGAGGAGACAGTGAGAGCACGGCCATGTGCACTTGGTGTATTTTCTAACACGGTATCCTGGCCGTCTGGACCTAGAACACGATCCCCGCACAAAACGTGAAGGGCTTTCGGAGCGCACAAGGGGGTAGGGGGAGGGGGGAAGGCTTCTCAGAAGGCGGCTGCCTCTTAGAAGGCGCCTGCCGCCCTTCTAAGAAGCCAGGGGCGCGCCGCTCTTTAGAAACACCCCATCAGCTTCTTAGTAGCACGGAACTGCTTCTTAGAAGCAAATCACAGCTCCTCAGAAGCAAGCCACCTTCTTCTTAGCACTCCAGGAACAGCTTCTAAGAAGCAGAGGACAAGCTTCTAAGAAGCAGCCGCAAGCTTCCTAGAAGGGGCGCCCGCGCCTTCTAAGGAGCAGGGTGCCTCTCTAAGAAACCTTCCACCCTCCCCCTACCCCCCCCCCCCCTCCGCGTGGCCCAAGGAAGCCTTAAACGAAACAGCGGCTGGACAGGGTGGTTCAGGGCTGCCCGTCCGACTCCTCCGTGGCGTTCGCTTCCCACGATCAGAGCCCTCCGGCGAAAATGCGGGGACGGCAAGTGACCACAATCACATCGAAGACATACCCTGGGGAACGTCTTGCGCATGCCGACTATTGTCGGAACACCTGACCCAGCTTCATACTTCTTGTGGTGAATGTGGCATCCCCTCAGGGCCCTCCCCACAAATTCACTTGCTCGGGGTAGCTGTTCTTTGCTGTGCCTGGAGTTGCGCTGCTTCTGCACATCGTCGCCCACCAGGGATCTCGACACCATCCCTTGAGTCGGGATATTCCTGTAGGCCTACCACAAAATACCCTTAAGAACCCATACGTGTTCTAATAACAAAAACAATGTTTCTTGATCATACGCCAGATGTGTTGAAAAAAACAGTCTCAGCCAGAAATGTTCTAAGAACAATTCGTGCAGACCACAAAAGGTTCTTCGAACATTCTGTTGTAAGCCTACAGGAAAGCTAGGACGCTTCGCCACTGCTCGAATCCCCCAGAGCTGTTCTTCCTTTGCGGGCTCTGCCCTGTGAGGCACCGGGCGCACCGAGATCGGCGCCCGGAAACCGAGATCGCATTCCACAAGCACGTCGTGATGCTGTTTCGCAACGCCTGGATGTCTGGACCCCTCCCCTCGGTGGCAACTCACGGGAGCCTCCCATGCCATCTTCTCGGCTCTTGCAAATCGACGCTGCTCGACGCGAGTCGACGCTGAATCGACGCTAATCGACGCGAGACGAGGCTACTCGACGCTGAACGGGCGCTATTGCATCGACTACCAGACTGCAGTCGAGGATAGTCGCCGCTAAAGAATGAGTTTTGAGGGCACACAAGGCGCCCAAGATTTCCCTTGGTGGCAACTCATGGCAATGGGTTCTGTGTTGTTCGGCGGCGAGCCCACGGGGAAGTGAGAAGGGACGGGCCTCCTCAGAAGGCTCGAAAGTCACCTGGCCTTATGCTAAGTTTTTCTCTGAACCTTCCCCGACTAATTCTGTGTTCCGGAAAGACAACAAAACAACAAACAACTAACAACCTCTGAGAAGGCCGGAGGGCTCCTGAGAAGCCCCACCGCCTTCTGAGAGGGCCTTCAACTTCTCGCTTCCCTCCCTCGCTCGCCGCTGACAAGAAATCCCTCGGTGGCAACTCATGGATTCTGAGTGGTGCCCAGAGAATCGCTGTTACCGTAGGAACTCGACCACAAGAGACCTTCCGCAAGATACCCCACCCTGAAACCCCTTGGATGTCCATGAACTTGTTTATATGGGAACGTGATTCTTTTCTTGGCCAAGCCGTCGAAACCCTCAAAAACGAGGGCACCCTGGAGGCAAGCAGAGTGCCCAGACCCCCGACGTCATGCTTTTCTCATGACGTCGACCCCCAGAGGTCTCGACTATCCCCCAGGACCGGCTTTTCATCCTGTGTTGTTTTTCACGGTGCCGAGGCCTGGTAAGGGCCCCCAGAGGCGGGAAATAGCGAACAACCTCCCGTCGTGATTTTGTCATGTCTCGAGGGGATCTGGAAACCCAGGGCACCCTGGAGGCAAGCAGGGTGTTTCTTGGCCCGGGCTTCTACTCTAAGGCAGGGACGGGCCCGGAGCCGCCCCTCCCCCATATGCTTCGGAGCCCCTCTAGAACGGAGACCCCACTACCGGACACGCTGGCCACGGACCGGGCGTTTCAGCGCCCCTCTATCACGGGGACTCCACCGACGGGCACCTTGGCCAAGGACCTGGCGAACTCGACCCTCCCCGACGCGAGCAACGCTGCAGAGCCAGAACGAGGCCCTCACAAGGGCGGCTACTTTCCGCAAGTGCTCAAAATACCCTCCAGCGAGTACCCGTTACGGTGCCGCTGAGTGGTTTCTTGACAGCCCCGAGGCCCGGTAAGGGTCCCCAGAGGCGGAAAATTGCGAAACACATCTGGCCGCGACTTGTTCGCGACGCGAGGGGGTCTTGGAGGCAAGCAGGGTGCTTCTTTGCATTGGCCTCCGCTGTAAGGCAGGATGGGTTCGGAGCCCACTGGAGTAGGAGGAGGAGGAGGAGGAGGAGGAGAAGGAGAAGGAGAAGGAGGAGGAGGAAAGGGACGAAGGGGAGGAAAGAGAGGAGAAGGAGGAGAGCGAAGAGGAAGAGGAGGAGGATGAGAAGGAGGAGGGGGAGGAGGAAGACGAGGAGAAGGCAGAGAGGGAGGAGGAGAAGGAGGCGGAGGAGGTGGAGGAGGAGGAGGAGGAGGACGGAGAGGAGGAGGAGGAAGAGGAGGAGGAGGAGGAGAGAGGAGGAGGAGGAGGAGGAGGAGGAGGAGGAGGAGGAGGAGGAGGAGCAGGAAAACAATGATGAGATGATGATGAGGAGGAGGAGGAGGAGGAGGAGGAGGAGGAGGAGGAGGAGATGAGGAGGAGGAGGAGGAGGAGGAGGAGGAGGAGGAGGAGGAGGAGGAGGATGGGGAGGAGGGGAGGAGGAGGAGGAGGAGGAGGAGGAGGAGGAGGAGGAGGAGGAGGAGGAGGAGGAGGAGGAGGAGGAGGAGGAGGAGGAGAGAGAAGAGGGGAGCCCGCGCAGCCCCGGGGCCTCCGCACCCCGCGGGCGCCGCGCGAGCGGCGCGCGGGGGCGGCACGTCGGAGCCGCTCGAGGAGCGCGGGGCGCCAGCGAGCAGGGCCGTGGCGGCGGCCTCGGAGAGCTCGGCGTAGAAGGCGGGCAGGGGGCCTCCGGTAGGCAACATATCGCCGGCGGGGAGGAGGAGGAGGAGGAGGAGGAGGAGGAGGAGGAGGAGGAGGAGGAGGAGGAGGAGGAGGAGGAGGAGGAGGAGGAGGAGGAGGAGGAGGAGGGAGGAGGAGGAACGGAGGAGGAGGAGGAGGAGGAGGAGGAGGAGAAAAGGAGGAGGTGAGGGAGCTGGGGCTCTGGGGTGAGTAATGATCGCGGGGCACCTCATCTGACCAGCCAGAGGAGAAGGACCCCGAACCCTATGGGAAGGAGCCTGAGTTTGGAGGGCCAAAAACATTTGGGGGAGGGGCTCTGTTCGGCAGATGTATCGAACCAAACCGCCAAGATTGATCATCCATAATGCAACGACGGGAGCCTCAGTGAGGCCACGTCTTCACTGTGTAATTAGGGGGGAGTCGTATATTATCGATGATCTTAAGAGGCCACTTTCTTACATGGCACCTCTATTGTACGGGACAATACGACGTAGCACCTCCCAGCTGTGGATAAGAGTGGGGCGGGTGTCGGGGTCGTCGGCTGTCCCAAAGGCTCTGAAGGAACCCACCAGCGGGCGTGTTTTCCCCATTGCGCAGCAAGCCCGCTGGACGGTGGTCGCACCATTTGCCACAAGCCCGCCGCTGGTAGAGAATTTTCGTAAAAGCAATGTGTGTGGGTCAGGGGGGGTCGTGGGTGGGCCCGCGGGTGGGCCCGCGGGGTGGGTCGCGGGGTGGATCGCGGGGTGGGTCGTGGGTTGGGTCGCGGGTGGATCGCAGGGGGGACGACGACAACAACAAAATCAACAACAAATAACAAACATACATAATCTGGGCCACCGAGTTCCACATCGTCCACGCACCCAGGGACGTAGTAAGGCCGCTCGAACCCCTCATGATGACCCGCTCTGAGACCCTGGTGTCGCAATGTCTAACGCTGATAGTTTTCGCCAAGTGTCAAGCCCAAGAACCATCACCGATCGACAAGACTTATAAAAGCAATAGATAGATGGGGTCCGGGGCTCTGGCCGTGATATGCTACCGTGTTGCAAAGTCTTCGCGTCGTGGGATCTCAGGGTGCCCTTACCTCCTTTCGCCCTTTTGGGCTTCCTGTGAGGCCCTCGTCGCCGCAGTCGGATTCGCCCGGAGATCCTGGTCAGAACGTCCCCAGAGAGGTCCTGGGAGTAGCGGTGTCAGTATCTTCTGGATCCCCCACCAGAGTATCAATGCCACGCGCCGTTGGGAGCCGGTCAGCGTGTTTCTCCTTCGGTTTTTGCACGAATGCCGCACCAGTCGGTAGCACGCTGCTGGGATCGGCGCGGGCGTTGCTGAGGGGATAGGGGGACACCAGTGCATGCCATACTAGCCCGTAAGCAGGCTACGACTGCCCCAAGTGGCTCAGAAAGGGGGGCCAGATCACTCCGCACACGTGGGCGGAGCCCACACATAGCGCAGATCGCTACCCCATAAGCCACCTTAGGCGATGTGTAGTAGTCTACTCTTTGGAAGGCCAGACATGACCCACCCTGGTATCGGCCGATAAGCCCCCTTTCCCCTCGGCGCCCCATCTCGCCGATCCTGGTGGTGGCCTCTCCCCACGGCGGCCCGTTGCAGTGCCGCGTTCGCCCCCCCCCCCCCCCCTTCCCCGAGGGCCGTGCACGTGCGCGCAGACGCTGCCGCCCTGCCGCGTGACCCCGAAGAGGCGGACCACGGGGACCTGCGGGGGCCCGGATCGCCAGCGGTGTGCATCCCCAGTGGCGGCTCGCTGAAGGATTCTCATGGAGGTAGAGAGAGAGAGAGGGAGAGAAAAAGAGAGAGAGAGAGAGGGAGAGAGACAGACGGACCGAGAACCCAGCTTCTGCGGTCTGACGGGTGGCCCTGCCGCCTGCGCAGCACCTGATCCAGAAGAAGAAGTCCTGGAGTCACCCCAGTGGCGCTTCGCTGGAGGATTCTCATGGGGGGTAAGCCAAAACACCGCACAGGGAGGACGCGGAGACTGGGGGGGGGTAGCGAATCAGCTCACGTAGTTGGCTTCCCGAGCGCCTCGCGGCGCCAGGGGCGCCGCTGTGACCATTGGAAGAGGGCCCGGCGGCGGTGCCGAAGCCCCAGTGGCGCTCCGCTGGGGGCTTCTCTCGTGGAGAGGCAACGCACAGGGAGGACGCGGAGCCTCGGACCGCCCAGTCTGGCGGCCGCTCCGCCTGGAAAAACTTCCTCGCGACGTCTTCTGGCATCGTGCTCCAATGCCTCCATGCAGGCTCCATGTGTTGAGTCCAGACGGCCACGGCCCTGTGCGCAAGGCACCCCAAAGCGCAGGGCCGTGCTCCCGCCTCAGTGGGGGCCACAGCCTTTGGCGGTGCCTCTCTTGGCAGTCCGGGCGCTGCTCCCAGCATCCCCCCCCTGGGGCCAGCTTTCGGGCCCTGCAGGGCCATCAGAAGCCAATCCGCGTCGAAAACCTTGCCCCCCGGGACCTCTGGAGCCGCGGATGGGAAACGTCAGGCAGCCAGGCGTCTGGCTGCGTGGGCGTCGCTGGCTGCACCGGGCCTCTGCACCGCGGGGGAGGTGCGCCTTCCGGGGGGGGGGGGGCGAAGCAGCCAGGGGCCGGATACACGCAAGGGCGACCCTGGGCAAGAGGGGGACACTCGGTGCGCGGCTTCACGGGGCGCAGCCCAAGCGCGCAGGAAGCCACCATCGCATCGCGCTGAGCGATTCGGGGGGGGGGGCCAGTGAGCCCGCACCACGGGCCACTCCGGCGAAGGGCCACTCTCACGTGGAGCCGGAGGAGGGAGGGGAGAGAGAGAGGCGCCGGGCAAGTCAGGGGTGCATCAAGGCCGGGGGGGGGTGAGACGGCTGTCGAAGGCCCACTGGGTGTCACTGGTCCTGCTGCGAAGCAGAGGGCCTACAGGGGCGCAGGGACACGTTCAGAAATATATACAAGTCCCAGCATCCCTAGTATGTTTTATCTATTTTCTGGGTTTTCCTGTTCCCCCCCACCACCTCGCATGTTTTCCCATATTCTCCAGAGTCGACGATGACTAGTGATTGTGTGTTTCTTCCCCTCTTGAGGAACGCCTAGCTAACAGCGACCACGACAACGACAACGGCAACGACAGCGACGGCGACGAGTGGAGGACCCATAGAGGAACCCCTGCCAGGGACGTGCAGAACAGGAATGAGGGCTGAAGGCCAACAGGGGAAGGATGACGATGAGGACGAGAAGGAGCACAAGGAGGACGACGAGTTGGAGAGCAGGAGGACCAAAGGTGGGGGAGAGGGACGACTTACAAAGATGGCAGGGAAAGGCCGAACTGCAGCAATGACAAGGGGACAACGACTCTGGGACAGGGGGACTGCTGGCAACCAGGCGATTCAGACCTCCCTGGGAGCAGAGAGCAGGCGACCCTGCCGTGACGAGTGGGGGCGGCGGGGGGTTAGCCTTGGGGCGCCTGCAGCCTTCACAAGCCATGCCAGTCTACACCTGAGCCCAATCGTTGGGCGCCCGAGTTATCCGGGGTAACTCGGGTCCGGGGTAACTCGGGTTCGGAATCCCGAAAAGCGAACCCCGAGTTAGCCCTGACCCGAGTTACCCCTGATGATTCGGGGCTCTGGACGCCCGAGTTATCCGGGGTAGCTCGGGTTCGGAATCCCGAAAAGCGAACCCCGAGTTAGCCCTGGACCCGAGTTACCCCTGATGATTCGGGGCTCTGCAATCGTCTCAGGGCCTCTTCGGGATGGCCGCCGTGCAGCTCGCAGCTCCACCCGAGGCGCGCGCCCTCGGCTCAAAACCGTCTCGCGCCATAGGACCACGTGAGCGCCCCGCCGCGCAGGATGATTCGCGCGACGGGCTCCCCGCGTGCCGGCAGCTGCTGGGACCGCCGACGCGGATGCGGGTGCCTCCCACAGGTCGGACGCCCACGCACCGAAACACGCATTTGGTCGGCGGGGCGAGAGCGAACCTCTTCCGCTAAAAGCTAATTGGGCGGGCTACGCACAGCTTCAATCAGGGAGACAGGGACCCATGCACCAAAAGAAGCGACGGCGGAACAGCCTGGCCCCGGCAGGCCGCTCGGGGCACCACCAGCGGCGCTGCGCTCGTGAGGAGGGCGGGGGAGGAGATGGCCCGCGGAGCCGCGCGCAGACACTCCGGGGACCACTGCGGGACAGCTGCAGGCATGGGGCTGCACCAGCCCTGGCCACTCCCAGTCCTACTGGGCCCAAGATCGGCCCCACCAGGACCCGTGTGCCCCGAGCCCGCGATAGCCGACGACGACCAGGAGACACCTCTGTGGCAAAGCCACAAACTGACCTGCGGGCGCCAGACACAGAGATCCGACGTCGTGATTTTTGTCCATGCGCGGTTCCCGGAGGTCTCGACCCATTCCCCAGGACCAGACTTTCATCCCGAGCCGCTCTTTGACGCTCCCGGGGCCCGGCGAAGGCCCCTATATATATAGAGAGAGAGAGAGAGGCCGAGCGCAGGGAAAAATATCTCCGATCCGAGTTTTTCCAACACGGCAGGCGCCTGGCCCAGCCTGGGCCAGACGCCCGCCGCGCGAACGCTGCACGCCGCGCGGACCCTCGGCAGCGGCGCCGCGCCGGGCCACGGCGGCGCGGCGACGTCGCCCAGCTCCGCCCGCGGCGCGGCCGAGCGCACCTCCAGCGCGGTGACCGCGAAGGTGACGCGCGGCATCCCGGCGCAGGGCCGGCCGCGCCCGGCATCGGGCCGGCCGGGGCCGTGAAGGCTCGAGCCGGGGGGGCTCTGCCTGCTCGGCGGCGAGTCCCAGGGGGGATCGATCGAGGATCGAGGATCGAGGATCGATCGAGGATCGAAGATCGAGGATCGAGGATCGAAGATTGGTCGAGGGTCGAGGATCGAGGATCAGGCCCCCCGCCCGAGAGGCCGCCCTGCAGAGAGGGCAGGAGCCAGCGCACCCCCTGAGAGGCTCGCCGCGTCTTCTTCGGAGGAGGCCCCGGCGACTCAGAGGACGTCTCGGAAGGCGGGAGGGCTTCTGAGCAGCCCCGCGGCCTTCTGAGACAGCCTGCCCCCGTCCCACTTCGCCCCTGGGCTCGCCTCCGAGCCTGCTGGCAAGGCAAGAGAGCAGTTCGCATCGCATCGGAAAACGTCGGATCGGATCGGCACGCGCATCGGATAGGGGCCGCCTCGGCACGGAGGCGGACGCGAAGCGGGTCGGCTGCGCCAGGATGCACAAGGGAGGCCATGTGAGCATCGGGCCGCATCGGATCGCTCGGATTCGAGGACGAAGCCATCGGATTCGAGGACGAAGCCAAGACGAGGACAAATTCGGGAGAGGATAAATCGAGTCTCTGAGATCCGGCGGCTCTGGAGGATGTTTGAGCACGGATCGACCGTCCTGTGATCCCCCTAAGCCTACCACGAGTTGCTCTTGAAACGCAAACTTGTTCTTGGAGCAAACACATGTGGGAGAACATACTAAGTCCGACGTGCTGCAATATACCATTACCAGCCAAATATGTTCTAAGACCACGTTGTTCAGACCATATAAGATTATCAGAACCCTGTGGTGGCCCTATAGCCAGGCCAGGACGCTTCGCCACCGTGGCCTTCTCAGAGCGGTAAAGAACGCTCTGAACCCAGACCCCTGACGTCGTGATTTTTCCACAACGTCGACTCCCAAAGGTCAGGGCCCCTTCCCCGGGACCGGCTCTTCATCCTGCATCGTGTCTTGACGGTCCCGAGGCCCGATAAGGACCCACGGGGGCAGAAAATAACAAAACACTTCCGACCATGCAGAGAGAGAGAGAGAGAGAGAGCGCGTCCTGGAAGAGCGCCCTGGGAGAGCGTCCTGGGAGAGCGCCCTGGGAACGCTCCGGAGCGGCTCTGTCCTCGTCCTGGCCCCGCCCGCCTCGCGGCTGGCAGGCGCGGCGCCCTGGCGCAGGCGGGGCCCGGCGCCTTCCCTCGCCGGGGCGCGGGGCTCGGGTCCGGAGGGCTCGGGGCTGGCCCGACGTGGCCGGCCGGAAAAGTGGCGGGACCCCGTATGCACCACGACGCGAGCTCCCACCGCAGACGTCCGACGACAACTGGACCGTCAGAGCTGAAGACGAACCCGCCGGGAAGAGACGCTGGCAAGCCCCACCTCTGGCGGCCCCGAGATTCGCGTGTTTTTTTGTTCTTCCCGATCGCGTTGCATCGGGTGGGCGCGCGGGCGCCAGATACCCACGGCTCGTGACAAGGTTCCCACATACATACGAGGCTTATAATGCCGCCCGTGGTGGCAATAAAGCGAGTCGACGCTGCACGCGCAACATGGGGCCCGTGGCGAACCTACGCGCCTGGATTCCTGTTTGCGCCTCCAATGATGGGCCTGTTTTCCACCACCACCATAAGTTGGCGGGGGGAAGGAGGATGAGGAGGAGTACGAAGAGGAGGACGAGGATGAGGAGGAGTAGGAGGAAGAGGAGGAGGAGGAGGTGGAGGAGAGATTGAAGGAGGAGGAGGAGGAGGAGGAGGAGGAGGAGGAGGAGGAGGAGGAGTGGGAGGAGGACCCCCCCTCCAACTTATGGTAGTGATGGCGGAAAACAGGCGCATCATCCCAGATGGCAATGACGTCCCCAGCACCCTTCGAGGAGCCGAAAAAAAGGGACGAAAAAAGGCCTCCTCCTGGAGGCCGCACCCCCCCGGCGGGGACGTCGGACGTCGCGGAAGCGTCCACGGCGTGGCTCCCGCAGAGGCGTAAAGACCCCTCCAGGAGCGGCGAGGCGCTCCCAGGGCTCGTGACTCCTCCTCCTCCTCCTCCTACCCCTACTCCTACTCCGCCGCCTCCAATCCCAATCCTCATCATCATTCTCGCCGCTCGCCGTCGTCGCCGGTCAAGACCGCCATCGAGCACTTCTGGCAGCAATGGAAGCGTCCCGGACCAGCGGCACTGGCCAGAGGCCACTACGATAACAGAAAACATCCAACAGCCTCCCGTCGCGACCCTTTCGCGGTGCCGAGGGTGTCTCCCAGAGGTCCGACGTCCTGATCCCGCCAGCCCTCTGGGCGTTGGGTGGTTCTGGGCGCTTCCTCCCCCCAACCCCCGTCTTCCCTTTCGGGGAGGGATTGATCACCGTTCCCATAAACACCTCTTCCCACGAGAGACCAAGAGCAATGGCCCCCCCTCACCTCCCCTGCCGATTATACTAGTGAAGGTCACCGCCATGTGCAGCTGTAAGAAACGCAGTTATAGTTGTCGTCCTCACTGAACCTCTCTATGGGACCACGACGCGCGTGACGGATGTGCCATGATACGCACGGGTACGACATGCGGGCGCTGCCACTGGAGCTGTCGGTGGAGCCTACTGTGGGACCACGGAACGTGTGAGGGATGCGCCGACATGCAGGGTGGAACTGCATGAAGACGCTGCCACTGGGGCCATCAGAGGAGCTCCCGGTGGGGCCACGAAACGTGCGGGGTGCGCCGAAATACACAGGTGAAACCACATGCGGGCGCTGTCACTGGGGCCTTCGGTCGAGCTCACGATACGTATGAGGAGTGCGCCGAAATGGAGTGGAATCGCATGCGGGCGCTGCCAGGGGCGCCTTGGGTGGAGCTCCCTATGGAACTACGAAACACGTGATGGGTGCGCCAAAATGCAGGGTGTAACGGCATGCCGGCGATGCCACTGGCGCCTTCGGTGGAGCTCCCTATGGTGTCATGAACCAAGTGATGGGTGCGCCGAAAGGCAGGATGGAACCGAATGCGGGCGTTGCCACTGGGGCATGGGGCCACGAAGCGTGTGAGGGGTGCGCCGGAAGGTCGGGTGAAACTGCAGGCCGGCGCTGACACGGGGGCCTTCGGTGGAGCTCATTTTGGAGCCTCAAAACATGTGAGGGTGTACCGAAATCAGGGTGGAACCACATGCGGGTGCTGCCACCGGGGCCGTCGGTGGAGCCTCATGAAAGGCCACGACACGTGCGGGGGGGTGCGCCGAAATGCAAAGTGGAACCGCATGCGGCGCTGACACTGGCTGGGGCCTTCGGTGGAGCTCTCTATGGGGCAACAAAGCGTGCGAGGGGTGGGCCAGACGCAGGGTGGAACTGCATGCGGGCGCTGCCACTGGAGCCTACGGTGCAGCTCCCTCTGGGGCCACGGAACGGGTGAGGTGTGCACCGAACTATGACTGAACCGCACGCGGGCGCTGCAACTGGGGCCGTCGGTGGAGCTCCCAGCGCTAGACATGCTGGGCTTCGGGTGCTTCTTCTGTGTTGGGAGGGTGGGCGGGAGTGGGAGAGGCAGCTTGTGGGCGGGGAGGATACCTTGACCCCTCCCCCTCCCCACCCAGACCTGGGCGGGGCACCCCGCGACAGATTGCGTCATCGAAGACGACCTCGGCGAGGAGGCACAAGCCATTGATGCAACTCAGGTTTGGGGGCAATGTTGGCCTCCCTGGGGGGGGGGGTCTGTACTTTCCTGCCCCCCTCACTTGACCGATCTCCTCCAAGATGGCCCGACAGACTCTCAAGAGTGCCGTAAGATGCCCCAAGATGCCCCCAAGAGGTCCCCGAGAGGTCCCCAAGAGGCTCCCAAGAGAACTCCAAGAGGCCCCAAGAGGCTCCCCCGAGGCACCCAAGGCGCTTAAGAGGCCCTTGGGATCGCCAAGAGGTCCCTAAGACGCCCCAATAGGCATCCAAAGAGACTTCGAAAGGCATCCATGAGGCCTCTGGCCTTTCTGCTCGCCCTCCTCCTCCTCCTCTCCTCATCCTTCTCCTCCACTTCCTCCTCCTCCTCCTCCTCCTCCTCCTCATCATCATCATCATCAACATCAGCATCATCATCTTTTCCTCCTTCTCCTCCTCTTCCTCATCCGCCTATTCCTCCTCCTCCTCCTCCTCCTCCTCCTCCTCCTCCTCCTCCTCCATCCTCCCTCTTACTCCTCCTCCCCTCCCACTCCTCCTCATTCTCCTCCTCCTCCTCCTCCTCTTCCTCCTCCTCCAGCTCCTCCTCGGGCGCCTGCCCCCTCACCCCCGCCCTGAGATGGCGGCTTCAGCGGCCCTTCCTTCCGCTGCATGCTCCTCCACATCCCTGTCCAGGGCAGCTCGCCTGGGCACCGCTTCTGCCTGGGCCGGTGGGGGTGCGCGAAGCGCCTACATGCTTTTTCGGGACGGGGCCTCCAGGCAGACTCGGCCACCTGCCCGGGGGCGGCTGTTCGTCACCCCGAGTCGTCTTGCGCAGCTCCGGGGGGGGGGGGGGCTCGGCGTGTGGGCGCCCAAGGAGGCCGAACTGGCGAAAAGAAAAGCCCGCACTGCTTTCAAGTCGGGCCTGTCCCTCTGCAGGAGGAAATTTAAAACATGAAAAATCAGGGGGGTATTTTTTTTTATTTTTTGATTATGTCTGACTATGTTTGGGGTATTCTCGGTTTTTTGCCTAAAATCCGCCTGTAGGGGGACCTGCCCGACCTAACACTGCTTTTCTCGATCACTGTGCGCTGGACGCCTGGGCGCCCAGGCCCCCCCCCTTCGGTGGCAA
Source organism: Prorocentrum cordatum (assembly GCA_963575745.1). Lineage (NCBI taxonomy): Eukaryota > Dinophyceae > Prorocentrales > Prorocentraceae > Prorocentrum > Prorocentrum cordatum. The sequence continues at coordinate 416,832 of CAUYUJ010005681.1, read as the reverse complement.
CTCATGGGAGCGTCCCGTATCATATGGCCGGCGCTTGCCAATCGACGCTCGTCGGCGCCAAAGCGACGCGGATCGACGCGAAATCGGCGCTATTCGACGCGAAATAGACGCTAAATCGGCGCTGTTCCATCCACTCTCAGACGCTCATCGACGCTGAGCGGCGCGAGAGACGGCACTAAGAGGACATAACGGGCTCCCATGACTTGCTGCCGAGCCCCCCCACCCCCTGCACCGCGCCGCCAGTAAGCCCTGACCGTTCCGAGCGGGGAATCGGAATGGGACGCGTTGAAATAACATCTGATGGGCCTGTTTTCCACCACCACCACCATCATCAGTGGGAGGGGGAGGGGATCCTCCTCCTCCTCCTCCTCCTCCTCCTCCTCCTCCTTCTCTGCTTCGTCCTCCTCCTCCTCGTCCTTCTCCTCCTTCCTCCCTCCAACTTGTGGTGGTGGCGCTGGAAAACAAAGCCCAACTCGATGCCGGGACCCCTCCCGGGGCTCCGGCGCGCGAGCTTTCTCCGAGCCGCGCCCCGCCCTGGTCCACGGCAGGGCCCACCCGGATCGAGGGAGCGGCCCGATCGAAGGAGCCACGAGTCGTCCACATAGACATCCCTATATATATATATATGTATATATAAATACACACACAAATTCCACGTGTGTGCCCAGGCTCATCAAAAAAACGGAAAGGGTGCTTGAAGCAGGAGAAGAGGAGGAGGATAGCTGCTGGGAGAGGAGTGCAATAGCCAGGTCGCGCTCGAGCGCAAGTGGGGTTGCCACACCTTGCGATGTGTGTACCAGGGCCCCCCAAGAAGCCTCGGGAGGCCCGACTTGGATACCGGAAGAGGCTACAGGAGGCCCCAGGATTGTGTGTGTTGTGTGGTCGTGTGTGATGTGTGCTCTGTGTTGTGCGTGTTTTCTGTGCGTTGTAGGTGTTGTGTGTGTGTGTGTGTTAAGTTTGTCTAGTGTGTGATGTGTTGGGTGTGATTTGTGTCTCTGTGTGTGCATGTAGTTCTGAGGCCCCAGGAGGCCCCAGGAGGCCCCAGGCGGCCTCAGGAGGCCCCAGGAGACCCCAGGAGGCCCCAGGAGGCCCCAGAAAGCCCCAGAAGGCTCCAGGCGGCCGCAGGAGACACAGGAGGTTCCAGGAGACCCCCAGGAGGCTCCGAGGCGGGGTCTGGGGTACCAGAAGGTACAGAAAGCCCCAGGAGGCCCCAGGAGGTTCCAGGAGGCCCCCAGGAGGCTCCGAGGCAAGGTCTGGGGTACCAGAAGGCACGTCGGGGCTCCATTTTGGGAGAATGTCTCAGGCGAAATCGCCATTCTCTGACAATCGGGGTCAAAATCATTGAAATTACTATGTGTTGTTGAAGGTTTTACGTTAGAGTCTTGAAATTCCTATGTGTTTTTGGACCCTGACGTCACGATCTGCATGTGGGGTGCCACCGATTTTCAGAATTTCGAGGATGTCCCGAGCGAAACGGCCAGAACAATCGCGGACGCGGCGCCCCGCGTACGCATTAATCGCCTCTGAGCTCTACTCCCTCGGAGAGTTGCGTGTCAGAATATATCTCTATGTATATCTGTATATATGTATTTATATATATATATACATACCTAATCCCCCGCATCTGCGGACAAGGGAGAGGGTGCTTGGCGGCGCTCTAAGACGCCACGGCGCGCTCGCTGCTAGCGGGATGTGAGCCGCAAGCGCTGCGGAGCCGCCGCCCCTCTTCGGTGAGCCCTCCGAGCGTGCCAGGCGTGGCCCCCCAGCGTGGCCTCCCAGCGTGGCCTCCACGCGTGGCCTCCCAGCGTGGCCGCCAGAGATACGACCCCAAGACAGACGAACGCGAGCAGGAACGGAGCAAGACTGCTCGGGCACCCTCTCTCTGATGTGGGTATAGGTTTATAGACATGTAGATCTGCACATATGTATATATATGTATATATATGTGTATATATATATATGCACATACATCTACATCTATATACGTACAAATCTACTCTAGGTGGCGACATCGCAACCCTATCCCGACCAAACATTACTTCTCCTGAGTCGATGGGGGACGGGGGTAGGATTCGGATTGCGCAGCGCGTTCGCCGAATTCCGAGCCCTACCCCCCCGCGCCCAGCCTGAGTCGCTGATCGGCGAAGGATTGGTGCGGACTTCGCCGCCGACGTTGAGAAAACCGAGCAGTACCGATAATACCGCTACTCCCTGGACCTCTCCCGAGGTGCGTCCTGACCAGAAGTTCGAGGTGCATCCAGCCGTGGCGCCGCTTGGCCTCCCAGGAGGCCCAAGGAGGAGGAAGACGTGGCAAGGGCCGCGCGAGGCGAGGCAAGGGCCCAGAGTTCGCCGCCGATGCTCTTCGTACTTGCCTGCACCGCTGCCTCGGCCCGCCCTTCCTGCGCGAGGCGCCGACGCTACGCGACGCGACGAGGAGGAGGAGGAGGACGAGAACGAGGAGGAGGAGGAAAGGAGGAGGAGGAGGAGGAGGAGGAGGAGGAGCAGGAGGGGGGAGGAGGAGGAGGAGGAGGAGCAGGAGGGGGGAGGAGGAGGAGGAGGAGAGGGGGAGGAGGAGGAGGAGGAGGAGGAGAGGAGGAGGAGGAGGAGGAGGGAGGAGAGGCAGCGCTCGGCGCGAGGCGCCCCGCGAGCTGCGGGCTCCCCGCACGGCGAGGCAGCCGCTCGCCCGCGCGACGCGCGCCGGCCGAGCTCAGCGCCTCGCGCGGGCGCAGCGCGCCGCGCCGCGCCGCGCCGCGCCGCGGTCGCCCGAGGCGCGGCCGCGCCGGGGGCCGCCACGCTTCGGCGCGCAGCGTCCGTGGGCCGCGCGGGGCAGCGCGCGGCCTCGGCGGACGGCAGACGGGGGAGGAGCACTCTAGCGAGGGCAGCGAGGGCGACGACGACGAGGGCGACGAGGGCGGCGAACGCGACGAGGGCGACGACCGGGACCTCGATGGTGACGACGCGGACGATGACGGCGGGGACGGGCGGGTCGGGCGGGCGGACCTGAAGGAGCGGGCGCGCCCTGACGGGCGGGCGGCCAGGGATCTGGGCTGGACGGGGCCCCTGAAAATCAATCAAGAGGGGGCGGACGAGGCCAAATCTGCCGAAAATCAATTTCCAAATCCACCCTGTGGCCCTATATGGTACAACTATTTGCTCCGGATCCGTTTTCCCTTGCCTTCCTGTGGTGTTGGGTCCTCGTTTTGAAGAGGCAGCGCCCTGCGTTCCTCACCTCCTTGTCCCCTCCTCCCTCCCCTGCCTCTGCTTTCCGCATGTCGGCCAATTCGGCACACCACTCACAAGTTTCGTGGCCCCAAACAGTGCTCAACCGAAGGCCACAGCGGCACAACCCGCGTGGCGAACCCGCGCCCGACCACATCCCGTACACGCTTCGCGGTTCTATGCGGATCTCCAGCGAGGGCCCTAGCGGCAGTCCGCATGGCACACCCGCGTCCAAATTGGCACACCCCACCACACGCTTGGTGCCCTCACAGGGTCCTCGACCGAACGCCACGGTAGCACAGTCCGCATGGTGCACACGCGTCCAATTCTGCGCACCCCATCACACGCTTCGTGGCCCCACGGGGAGCTCCAGCGCGAAGGCCCCAGCGGCACAATCCGCATGGCTATACCCGCACCCGGTCCGGCGCACCCCTCAAACGCTTGGTGGCCCCACCGGGAGCTGCAACGAGAACCCGTGTGGCGCAGTCCGCACGGTGTACCCGCGTCCGATTCGGCACACCCCATCACACGTTTCGTGGCCCCACAGGGAGCTCCAGTTAAGTCGGGCTTGTCCCTCTACAGGCGGGAAATTCAAGAAAGTCTAAAAATAACCAGGGGACGATTCTCTTAGCATGTTTTGACTATTATTGAATTTTCTGTCACTGTCTATATTTTCCGTCCAAAATCCGCCTGTCCGACCTAAAGCTCCAGCGAAGGCCCCAGCGGCACAGTCCGTATGACTTACCCGCAGTGGATTAAGCACACCCCTCGCACGTTTCGTGGCCCCACAGGGAGCTCCAGCGAAGGCCCAAGCGGCACAGTCCGTATGGCGCACGTCTGCAACACCCTTACACGCAAAGTGGCCCCAAACAGTGCTCCACCGAGGGCCCCAGTGGCACAGTCCGCATGGCGCAACCGCGCCCGATCCAGCACACACCCCTCACACGTTTCATGGCCCCATAGGGGGGTTCCACCTGAAGCCCCAGTGGCAGCGCCCGCATGGCGGCCCTGCCCCATTCTGGTACACCCTTCAGACGCTGCGTGGCCCCGTGAGGGGATCCACCGCAGGCGGTACTCACAACGACCGTACCCACAAGTTCATATCTTGGGGTCCTTCGCCAGATGAACTCACGGTACTAAGCCCGAGAACGGCCCCTGGAGACCGAAAGAAGCAGGAGACCTTCCCAGACCCAGAGCCTCGAACCTCTTCCACCCTTCCATGGTCGCCAGAACCAGTGCTGTGCCTCCTCACTCCCGCAGCCAGCTCCAAACGGACCTCGCCTATGCACCAAACATAAGCTAGCAAGTTCAGCATCGCAGGACTCTCCGAATTCGGGCGCGGCGGCTCCCATTTTACTACTGCCCAGGTCCCGCTGCCCAAGGCTTTCCGCCGCGCAGCGGAGGAGGGGGGCGAGGGGGCAGAGGAAGAGGGAGAGGCCAAAGAGGAGGATGAGGAGAGCAGGAAGCAGGAGCGGGGGGAAATTCCAAGACCGATGAGGATGAGGAGGAACGTCACATAAACATAACTAACATAGCAATAGATCGGAGGAATCAGCGGGGTCATAGACGCAGAGAGGAGGAGATTGGCGGATGCGATAGGGCAAGCAATAAGCATCACGACGTCATTACAAATAGTAATATTGATCAAGTTGGTTTCTTCCCACCCAAGGGTCTAACATGACAGAAGACAGCTGGCACTGGCGAACAGGATAATTCGAGCGTGAAGAATGGCGACAAGAAGTGCGGCGGAACATAATCAAATCAGGGGAGGGAGCGAAAGAGAGAAAGAGAGAGAGAGAGAGAGCGCTACGAGAGCTGGTGGACTTCAAAAGGGGCTAGCGAAGAGGAGGGCGTTGGACACCACCCTGTGCTCATCAGACCACCCCCACCAACACAGGATGGACAAAATGGGGGGGGGGGGAGGCCGGAGGGACTGCGCCGCGAGCTCCTCGCCAGCCCCTGCTGCGACTCCCCCGAGCAAGGGCTAGGGGGACGGTGCAGCTTCTGGCCCTGGGCCTGTGTATGTACACCTGCGCCACGGGCAGCGCCTCCGCTCTCCACCTCCGCGCTCCGCCTCCGCGCTCTCCGCCCCCGCGTGGCTGCGGCCCCCTCGGCGACGTCCGGGGCCGCGCAGCCCCCCGCACTGCGCAGGAGCCGGCCGGGGGCCCGGCCCCGCCCCCTCCTCAGAGCGCGGGCGCCAGCAGCCGCTGCGCCTCTGCGTGGCCGTTGCTCCGGGCAATGTCCAGGGCCGACAGCCCCTGATCACGGGGGGCGGCCGGGGCCGGCTGGGCCGGCTGGGCCCACGTCGGCGGCGCGAGGGCGAGGGAGAACGGACCCGAATCGCCGACGATGTGGATTTCGCAAGCATGGCGTTTTCCCCTGACTGCGGCTTTGGGGGGCCCGTGTTCGAGCCCTGGCGCCGCCAGGCATTGATCAGGGCCAAGATACTGGCCCTGGGCGAAGGGTTGGGACCTCTTGAGCCGCGCATTGAAAGACATCATATCGTCGCCTGCCTGGATATCGGGGATAGCTGGCTGGAGGGGGGACACTGAGCCCGGGTCGGTGATGAATCGCTCAGGCAGCTCGGCGATGGCCCCGAAGCTTCATGACACCACAGGGTGACGAAAGGTGCGTGACGACCCACCGCCGACCCACCGGCGACCCAACCCGCGACCCACCCGCGACCTACCCCGCGGCCCACCCGCGACCCACCCGCCACCCACCCCGCGACCCACCCCGCGACCCAACCCGCGACACCCCGCGACCCACCCGCGACCCATCCTGCGACCCACCGCGCGACTCACCCGCGACCCACCCGCGACCCACCTGCGACCCACCCACGACCCCACCCGCGACCCACCCGCGAACCACCCCCGCGACCCACCCTCTACCTACCCGCGACCGATCCACATTGGTTTGACGAAAAAATCGGCGCCTGCGGCGGGCTCGTTGCATAATCTGTAAAACTTTGGCGCCTGCGGCGGGCTTCTCCAGTGTCTTGCAGACTGCCGACGTCCCCACCGCCCCCTCACTCTTATCCGCATCTGCGGGGTGCTACGTATGCATGCTTGCTATTCTGGAAGAGTGGTTGCCACTTCGCCTCACGCTGTGAACGCCCTGAACGACATTGGCCAAATCCTCGGAGTTCTCTCGGCGTGTGAAATGGAAGCCTTCTCGGACCGGTTTTCGGTTAGCGGTGTCCTCCTTAACGGCGTATGCGGATTCATCTGCCCCAGACATGTTCCTGGTGGCGCCGACTTTCCACCAGTTGGTCTCAAGATGAACCAAAAAGGGCCCCAAGACGGCTCACCAGGGCCCCAAGACGGCCAACGAGACTTGCAGCTGACACAAGTTCGTTCCTCATCTTGCTGCTCACTCTTGTCGCGAGTGATCTCCTCTGAGGATATATCGGATAAATCGGATGTACCCCGCGTGGGACTTGCAACTGACACGAATTCGTTCCTCACCTTGCTGCTCATTCTTGTCGCGCATGATCTGCTCGCTTGCTTGGGATGCCACCCTTTGAGGACATATCGGATCTATCCCAAAAGCCCGGGGGCTCCGAAGGGACGCCGGGCTGTTTCGGCGCTCTCGCGGCGTGGGCCTCGGAGGTCCTTTCCTCGGTGACGGCCCTCTGGTCGCGGTCATCTCCGACGCGAGAACAGCCCCTGAGCGCCGAGAGAATGATGACACAGAAAGATTCGAGGCTTCGTTCCGCGGCACATGGGCGGCCCGCCCAATTTCGCGGTAAGCCCGACCCCGAAACCTTCGCGGACGCCACCCAGGCCCGTCTTTTGAGCTGCGGCCACCATCCTGACCCCCCTCGAACTTTCAACCATCCTCCTCCTTCTGGCCCCCACCGAAGCTGGCGCGGCTCGTTCGAGCGGGGACGGGCCTGGGAGTTCCTGTCCTCAGCGCACGCCTTGTGCTCCAGCAGCAGTCTGCGTGTCGGGGGGGGGGGGCCGGCAGAGCCCCCTCCACCCATCACCGGGCTGCGAGGATCACCCCTTCTCCTTCCCTCCGCCCGTCTCTCCCCCTCTCTACCTCTCCTCCTCTCCCTCCTTCCTCCAGCGCTCTGCCATCGGGCCCGCTGCCTCCCACGCACATGGGACGGCACTCCCTCTCCTGCATCCTCTTCCACCTCCTCCTCCTCCTCCTCCTCCTCCTCCTGCTCCTCCTCCTCCTCCTCCTCCTCCTCCTCCTCCTCCTCCTCCTCAATTACACGATTGCACGCACAGGTCTGAAGGCCGAACACGCAAACATCAATGTGGCGAGGGATAACGAAGGAAGCGCCCGGATGAAGCCCAAAGGCAAAAAAAAAGAGGGAGGACGCAGGGACGAATGAGACGGGTGCTGCTAATGAGCCGCATCCCCCAGGAGCTCCGGGATGCCCGCGCCCGCCCCATGGACCCCTTGGCCATGGGCGGCTGGATCGCCTTGGGCCTCCGTGCGGCCCATCGGGGGCGAGGGTGGCCCACGGCCTTCCAGGAGCGTTGCTGGCCTTGGGCGGCGAGCGGGGGCGTCGGCCGCGGGAGTGCAGCCTCGCTGCGCGATGTGGCAAGCCCGCCTCCCCGAGCGGGCCCCGTCGTCGCCCCCCATCTCTCCCCTTTGTGGGCCCCGGGAACGGCAAGGCCGTTTTTTCACCTTTTCCAGAAAATGTCCTTTGAAAATGGAAACGGCAAAAAAACGGCGACCGGAAAAGGCAAAAAAACGGTTCCAAGATTGGAACCGGACCCGGAACTGGTCAAAAAACGGCGACGGAACCGGTAAAACAACGGCGTCGGAACCGGCAAAAAAAACGGCAGCACGGAACTGGTAAAAAACGGCCCTGTCGTTTCCAGGGCCCACTAAGTCTCTCCCCGTGATTCCTCCATCCCCGCCCACCCTTTGTGAGGAGCACGGCAGCCTCACGTCCTGCCTCGCATCTCGCGCGCGCGACAAGTTGACACAAAAAGGCAGGAAACGGGAGATGCAAGAGGCCGCCCTCGGCAACCAGAGAAGCCCAGGGGGGGGGGGTCACCACGAGCCCACGCCACACCACCAGCGCACGCACCCGAAATATTCGATAAACCAAATGGATGCGCTGCTCAGGGAGGCGCTTCGGCCGAGGGACTGCGACGCCGTCCTGGCGGTGCACTGAGAGAGGTCGTGCGCGAGGAGAGGGCGCGAGAGAGAGGCCGCCTCCCCCCCCTTCGCGGCCCGAGCGAGCCGTCGTTGTCAGCTGGAAAAAATCGCCCGGGGGAGGGCCGACTCCTCGCCGCGGTGGCAGGGAATCTTCCTGGGACTAGCATTTCCCGTCTCTCCTCGTCCCCCCTCAGCCCACACGACTGGTCCCCAACCTGAGTGCGGATGGGAATGGGGGGCGAGGGCGAGGGGAGGAAGGGAATGGCACGACTGGGCCCCATGCTACAGGCATCGAGGCTGGGGACGAGAGCGGGGGAGGAAGGAAATGAAGGATTAAGGGATGAGGGGGGGATGCTGGGGCCATCAGGCCTGCACGGGTGCCTCTTGTGGCCAGGGATCCCATGTGGGAGAAGCTGCGAGCCCACGCGTTGCATCCTGCGCCAGCGAATGCATGGTTGCCTTTTTGTTCTTGCGCCTGCCTCGAAGATGTGGCGCGAAGCCTTGCCCTCCGGAGGGGCAAAAAGGGGCAACGTCAGAAGCCTGCTTCAGGGTGTGTGCTGCGTCGGGCGTGCTGCCAACAGCCTCCAACAGCCTGAGAGGCGCAGGCTCGGCCTCGTCTGGTTCCGCCAACCCGGTCTGGCCAGCACCGCAGCTCTCCTTGCAGCTCAGCGTCTGTGACCTCTGGAACGGGCGGGTGGTCGCCGCCCTCCGCCGCGTCGTCCCTCTGCTGCTCCCCGGAATGCGCCTCGGGAACGCCGGACGCGTCATATTCCGCATCGCAGGCCCTCCATCTGCCGCCGCTGGCGTCGAACACCACGGGCCCTGGCGAATGACCAGGCTCCGAAACTGTGTCGCAAGCCTCAAGTCGGACGTGTCCCTCTACGAGGGGAATAAACACAAATAGTTAGAACATAATATGGGGACGATCTTTCATCAGTTTAGACCATTTATGGTTCATGGGTTGTTCTGAGTACTTGTAATGTTTCATCCAAAATCCCCCTGTCGGAAGACTGGCCCGACCTAACGCAAGCCTCGGCTGCGTCGGACGAGCCCATCGAGCCCTCAAGGTCCTCGGTAATCAAAGGCCCCTCTGTGCCAATGCCATCCCGCACTGGCCTGCGCAGCGCCTCCAGCACACGGTCGCCAAACCTGCCTGGAGGATGTGCCAGCGCCCCGCATCCTGCTCGCCAGCTGTTGAAGCGCTTCGCCAGCTCGACGTTGCCCCGGTGGACGAGGCCGACCCTGACGTCCTCGGACGTGGCCTTTCTGGGCAGCCGAAGCACGTTGGCAGCGTCCCTCAATACGCGCTGGAATTCGCCGAGGGGCTGGCCCGTCAGCACCACGTCGACGTCTGCACGGCCGCCCAAATCTGCATGAGCTCAGCAGCGGCCTGCACCGTGCCGCGATGGGCCACACAGTATGCATGCCGTATGACTCTTTTTGCTCCCATGGACGAGTAAAGCTCGAGTCCGAAGCCAGACAAGTACAGTATGCAAAGTGTACTGGAAACGCTTCGAGCCCAAATGGATACGGACCCCCTCCTCCTCCTCCTCCTCCTCCTCCTCCTCCTCCTCCTCCTTCTCCTCCTCCCCCTCCCCCTCCGCCCCCTCCTCCTCCTCCCCATCCTCCTCACCATCATAATCTTCGCCACACTTACCAGCAACAACATCATCATCATCATCATCATCAGCATCATCATCATCGTCATCACCATCCTTATCAACCTCATAAACAACATCATCATCAACAACACCACCACCATCATCATTAAAATCATAACCAACAGCATCACCAACATCATCATCCCCATCATCAGCATCATCATCACCATCACCACCACCACAACCACCATCATCATCAGCAGCATCATCATCCTCATCATCATCCTCCTCCTCCCGCTCATCATCATCATCATCGTCATCATCATCATCATCGTCATCATCATCATCACCATTGTCATCGTCATCGTCATCGTCATCATCATCATCGTCATCATCGTCATCATCATCGTCATCATCATCGTCATCGTCATCGTCATCATCATCATCATCATCAGCAGCATTCCTCCTCCCCCGCTCCTCCTCCTCCCCTGCGAGCTGCCGCCTGCGGGCGGCGAAACCCAGGCCTGCACCGAGGGCAACACGGAGGCTAAAAAATCAGCTCGGGGCGCGAGGCGCCGCCCCTAGTCGGGGAGCGGAGGAGCGGCGCGCCCGCAGCGAGGCACGCGGGGGCAGCCTCGCGCAGGGGAGGCCGAACGTGCCCCACGAGGAGAGAATGCAGGAGGAGGAGGAGAAACAGGAGGAGGGAGGAGAGGAGGATAAGATAAGACACGACTGTGGGCCCGCAGCTCTGTCTTGTCTGCTGAAAGCGGCAGCGGGCAGCGGCAGCTAAGAGGGGCCGTGTGGCCACGATAGCAACAGCTCTCGGCGCATGCCGAATATGGAAGAAGCCTGAAAATCGAGGGATTGCGATTTTAAACTTCGAAAGCGTTTAAATCCAGAGCGCGCCCGTCGGACGACAATAAATTGCCACGTTGATCGAGCAGGGCCCAACGGGCCCTGACGGACCGAAAAGCTAGGCCCCAGGGACACGCGCACTGACGAGTGGAGCGCGAGCGAACCCAGAGCAGACGGGGACAATACGGCCCCTGGAGGCCGAGCAAGGAGAACCCAGGGGCCGAGGACGGGCGAGGAGAGCCAGGAGGCAGGAGGCGAGGAAAGCGAGGGGAGAGGGGGCAGCGGCAACAGCAGACGAGGGGCCCCCAGGGTCGGCGGATGTGATTTGTCAGAGGCTCACCCAGCAGCGAAAGCTGCGACATATGAAGAACGGGCCAGGCCTAGATCAGCGCGCCGCTCAGGAGGGGGTAGGTGTCATTGACATCAAAAGTGCACAGCGTGTCCCACAAGGTGTAGACAAGGAGGCTGGCGCCAACAACATCTATGAATATGGAGTTGCTCCCGCAGCGGTGGTCAAGGTAGCCCGTGAAAGTGATATGTATGATGCAGCCGCAGCCGTAGCACAACACCAGACCAGCACCACTATCCGCACGAGTCAAAGTTAAAGTCAAGCGCGGTGTGAAGACAGGCCGATGCCGCACACGCTGCGCGCCGCCACAGTGTGAAAGCCCAGGGATGCCAGTTCGAGCTGCCAGCAAAACAAGCGACGTGAACCTGGACGAACCAGGATTTTGCCAGTTCGAGCTGCCAGCAAAACAAGCGACGTGAACCTGGGCAGACCAGGATTTAGCCAGTTGAGCTGCAGCAAAACAAGCGACGCGAACCCAGCCGCTGGCGCACCAGCACTGGGATTTGCCAATCAGCCACAGCTCATCAGGCGCTCTCCTTAACGTCCACGGCGTTTTGAATGATCTCCTCCATTGCGCCTGGTGGCGCCGCGCCCATGGCTCTGCGAGCCCCGACCTCGGCCAGCGCTTTTTGGAGCAGGCTGCGGACGAGCGTGGGCGAAGGCAGCAGCTGCTCGTCGGACTCGGGCGAGGGCGTCTCCATCGGAACTTCCCGAAGCATGATGTGCACCTTGCGCTTGGTCGGGTCGAAGCACCTCATGATCCGAAACAGCCGAAGAATGTTGTAGAGGTCCTCCTGTCCGAGCTCCACCCACATCTTGTCGTGCCAGAGCTTGAGCTGCGCGTGCGTCCGTTGTCCCAGCGCGACTCCACGCTCGAGCAACTTGTCTAAAAAACCAATTGAAGATATGCAGGTGAGGTGGACCCAGCTGGTGGCCTTTCCCGCGGGCTCGGACTTCTCGTGAATATGTCGCCCCGCACTCGAGGCCCGCGACCACCTCTGGAGCGCCCGCGCCCATGAAGAACGCGTCCACGCCCGCGGCCCAAAGGTCCCTCACCATCTGCGTTGTTTACAGCACCTGTTTCATCAACACGTTGATGAGCCCTGCTTGCTTCTTGTTCCACCCCATGTCCTTGACTCGGCCGAGGTGTCGGTTGCGCTTCTGCTTGTCGGTCTTGTTGCCGCCTGCCTCTGCTGCTGCATCTCCTCCGCTGGGCGCTGCCCCAGACGCCGCGGCTGGCGGGGCGCCGCCTGCCTTCGTTGCCGGCTTGGCCTTGCCTGCGGGCGGCGCTCCTGCCGCCTCTCCGTCTTCTGCCGCGCGCTTGGGGAGCGACCACTTCGGGGCTGACGCCGTCGTCAGCAGCGCGAGGGGGGGCACAGACTGGTACGAAAGGAAAGTGATGCTCACAAATATGGGCCTGCAGCTGAGCCAAATCAACGAACGTGTCGAGCTTACAGGCGGGGCAGACGAGCTCGGGGGGCACGACGGGGTAGACCGCGTGGGCCGACTCGGTGGCACAGAACCCTCGACGGAATGAACGGCAGAGATGTGCTTTGGCAGTCTTCTGGAAGGCGAACGAGGTTCGACACGCAGGGCGCTCGTTAGTAACCACACAACGAGCAGAATACGAGAAGTCCCCGTGAGAGCCCCCGATGGCGTGCGTCTCATGTGCGACCAGAGCGGCATGGGTGAGAAACTTGGCCCCGCAAGCATCACCGTCGTCGGTAGTACAGTCACACACATACACACAAGCATCGGGGCCCAAACTGTCCTGGACCGAGAACGGGGTCGGGTTCCTCCGCGCGATGTCCAAAGGGTCCCCGAAATCGATCGTGTCGAGCTCAGTGTTCCCAGACCGCCAGATGCCTTTAAGGACCGAAACGTCCGCCGAGAGAAACATGTGTTTGATATACTCGTCGTGAAAAAGGTCATGCAGGTTTTCCCCCCAAGCCGTGGGCCAGTCCTCAAAATCCGTGAGCAACTTAATGGTGTGCACGTCCGTGACGAAGCGAATAGCGAAGGCGTTAGCGTGCGGGGTCAGCTTACCATCTACGACGGTGGGGTGCTCTTCGAAGCCGAACTGACCGAACAAGACAGCGATGACCTGCTGGTGCTGGTCGGGCCAGCGCACGATAGCCTGGTACCACCTCAGCCTCTGAACGAGGAGCTCGACTCGAGAGGGGACTATATTCATCCACTTAAAAACACTCCTACTGTCCCAAGACTTAGGGTGAGCCCCCGACCTGTCACACATCGCACCCGCCGCTATGCAACGAATTTTACCGAGCAACGCAACATCAAGCTGGGCCTCCTGGGTTTCCGTGAGGAGATACGGGGCGAGGCCAGACAGTAGCGCACCTTGCACAACAGATGTGAATACAAGGCGTTTCACCTTAAAGGGCCCCCCCCGAAGGCCACAAATATTTAAAAGAGAGCCACCCTCGGTTGGCAGCCTGTTTGCTCAAGTGCATCTGGTGAGAGAACGCGCCACTCGGGAGAAACTGAGGGCCATGGTATCGCGTGTGAGGAGCGACTCTGGCGCCGCCGACCTGAGCAGAGTAAAACTGACGATTAGCATTATATCCGCAGAGGCGAGGGACCAGGACCTGCTTTTTAGCGTTCTGGCGGTAGCCGAACGCTTCCAAATGCGCCCCGATGGGCGGCCTGGGAGGCCTGCGTACACACCACAGCTTCCGCCGGGGACCCCGAGGCCAGGAGCAAAAAAAATAAGCGAGGTCGTCCACATACTTAAAAAGGCCTCCATACACTTTCTCGTCGAATAGCGAGCAGCGAGCAACCAGAAGGGGGTCTTCGCACTCCTCGAGCCACTTACCCAACGGCCGAGCGAAGTCGACTCGAAATTCGTCGGGAGCGCTCGGATCCCCCATGAGGGCCCCACTTTGGAGGTGAAGGTGTGCAAGTGAGTCCACGCCGTCTATGTGTAAGATGTGCGTGGTGCGCCTGTCAGCAAGCAGTTCGGCATCCGCCGAAGGAAGATACTCCATCAGTCCCCGATCCATGCGGGAATGATCACAACAACCAAAAGCGTTTTTCATATCATCGAAGACCGAGATGTGCCACACGCGTGCAGTGCGCAAACGTTCAGACAGCACGTGCACTCCAAGAATCGCATTCTCGCGCCGACGACGTGGGATGCAGCCGTGGTCGAACACAGCCGGGGCTCCGTGAGGCACGGAGGAGTAGACGCCTCGAGCGATCGCCCTGAAAAAGGGGCAGAGGCCATGCAAGAAACGGGTGCCACCATCTGGCTTGGGAGTCTGCCATCCGATCGAGAACCCCGCACACGTGGGAAACCGCCCACACATCCTCCAGCACGTGGCGAGACTCCCCAGTCCAGCAGTGATACAACTCACCTCAGGGGGGTCGGGTTTGGCTCCCAGACCGAAGGGGGTGGGGCGAGGCTTACTGTAGTAGCCAGGCTTAATTAGCATGAGCCAGATCTCCCCAGGCAAGGACCATGGTGGGACCGATCGGCGTCGACAAGCGCGGCGCAGCACCCACGAGGCCCTGTGTAAGTCCCTCCCCCCACGCACCTCCGCCGAGCCCCGAGCTTGCATGCCTCGTGGGGCCAGCGAGGCCCGCGTTTTTTAAAAGTCGTCCAGAGAAACCCTAGTCGCCGAGAGACCGCCTTGGTTGCCAGGAAGCCCCAGGGCACACGCGAGTTCATCTGCCGATGCGTGGTGACAGCGCACCGCCGAGTGATTACGGCGCTTCGGGCCGAGGCCCGTCCCAGAGAGACGGCGACAGAAGTATTGCACATTGGCTAGATCCCGTCGCCTCCAGGCGTCGTGCAGGCCTTCAGTCCAGGTACGCCTGAGTGACCTCGACCAGCGCCTGACCTCCCACTTGATACGGTTCGTGTAGTCGCGGATCTGGGAGTCGTAGAACACGTGGGGCTCGCTCAGCTCGCGCAAGCGCGCCCGATGCCGAAGGAGCTGTCGAACAAGAACTCGATGCTCAGCCAGCGCCGCCCCAGGTGCTCTGCGTGCCCGCCCGAAGTGTTTCTTAGCAATAGGCATGAGAGTGTCGAGCAGGGTGCGGTAGCCGTCGTCGATGCAATTGGATTCGAAGTAGCCAAGGTACGAAGGTGCTTGAACTCGCATGGCATCGTTCAGCTCTTTCAAGAAATCCTCACGAAGTCCAGGAGTCTGCAATGCCGTCTCAATCGCATCAAAGTTCCACGCCATGGCAGCCGTGCCGTTCTGCAAGCTGGGCACCCCAACATCAGCCTCCAGCAGGAGGGGCGCGTGATCGCGCAAGGTGCCCTGACTGGGGAAAAGCTGCAAGACACGGGCTGCCTTCGTCATAGTCAGCAACTTACTGATACGAGGCAGAAGGCCAGTCGGTACAACGAAGTGGTCGATGTACGTGGCACTCTTCTCGCCGTAGAAGGTCGGCGAGATCCTATGAAAGGTGGTGGCACAGCCCAAGAAGTGACGGTGCATCAGCTCGCGCAAGTAGGAGGAGGGAGGGAGGGAGGGAGGGGAGGAGGAAGGGAGGAGGAGGGAGGGGAGGAGGAGAAGTAGGAGGGAGGGAGGAGGAGGATCAGGAAGAAGAGGAAGAGGAGTAGGAGGCCGAGCAGGGGTCTCACGGTCCACCTGGGCGACGAGCAACAGCGGGTCTTACGCGAGATATCGTAGCGGCCTGACGCGGCGGCTCACGCGGGCCGCCGGCGCGGCACGCTGCACTGGCAACGAGGGCGCTTACGCGCGACCTTTACGCGGGCAGCTCACGCGCCAATGCCGGCGCAGACGACTCCGTTTTTTTGCGTCTCTCACCTCGGGACGCCCACAGGCTGGGCTTCCGCGCAGACCGGGGCTGGCGCCGTGTCTGCTGCGGCATCTCG
Organism: Prorocentrum cordatum; assembly: GCA_963575745.1. Lineage (NCBI taxonomy): Eukaryota > Dinophyceae > Prorocentrales > Prorocentraceae > Prorocentrum > Prorocentrum cordatum. The sequence continues at coordinate 400,817 of CAUYUJ010005681.1, read as the reverse complement.
CGGGGGGCAGGTCGTCCTGAGGGTACGTCTGGGGCCTCGTGCACCTGGCTGCTAGCGTGCTCCACCTCTGCAGAAGTCGAATCGCTGGGCACTGGGCGCGCTGCTGCTACTTCGCACGGCGATGAGTTGTTTCAGCAAGCGTTGTCGGGGAGGGGAAAGCGAGCTGCTACCTCAAGCTCTGCATGTCGTCAGAATCCACGGCTGCGTGTAACATTGACCGTCCGGCCAAAGAAATGCCCCTCCCCTCTCCCCCAGGGCAAGATGACGTTGATGCTGGACGTGCGGGCAGTGAGCAGCAGTGGGAGTGGAAGTCTGCGACGTCAGCACCATCTTGATCCAATCGGGTGTACCAAATACTCCATGGCCCCCTGGGACCAGAACGTGTGGCAGCAAGTCCCTGAATATAGGGTCATATCCTATCCAAAACCCCCGACGTCGTGATTTTTTCAGGACGTCGACCCCCAGAGATCTGGACCCCTTCCCCAGGACAATTTTTTCGTCCCGAGTCGTTTTTTTCACGGTCCCGAAGCCCAGTAAGCCCCCAGAGGCTGAAAATATCGAAAACCCTTCCGTCGTCGTGGCCTTTTTCATGACGCGAGGGGGTCTGGGATTAGCGCAAAAGTGTCCTATCCTGGATCCTCCAGGACAACTCACAGCATCGAATCAAAGAGTCGTATCGGATTGGAACGGGCGTCGGATCGGACAGCATCGGCACAGAGTCGAGCTCGAACTGGACTGGCCGCGCAGGGATACACAGCAGCGCCATGCACACACCGCTGGCCGCAGCAGATCGCCGGCACATCGGCATGTCGTGTCGCATCGGGCCGCACGACGTCTGGTCGAGACGGACCCTGAGCAGCTGGAAGGGGGGATGGGGGAGCAGGGCGATACCGATATCCTGACACCCGACGTCGCGATGTTGTTCATGACGTCGACCCCCAGCGGTCTCGACCCACTCCCCGAGACCGTGTTTTCATCCTCAATCGTTGTCTCACTGTCCGGAGGCACGGTAGGGGCCCCCGCGGAGGCCGAGGGTGGCGGGAAACCCGCGGTCGTGATTTTGTCCTGCCTCGAGGGGGTACGGGTACCGCTACAGGGCACGCGGAGCATGTCTGAAAAACGGCACCCTACTCCCCGGACTTCTCCCCGGGTGCGCCCTGGAGCTCGAGGAGCGTCCGGCCGACGCGTCGAAGGCCCCTGCAGGAGGGGAGCAGCGGCGTCGGAAATTGCCTCCTCGGTATACCTCCTTCTGAGTCAGGGGATCCGACGATGGCCGTAAGAACGCTCACAAGATCCGAAGAAATCGCGCCTCAGGGCCAGACTCCGTGTTTGGGCACCATGTTTCGAGCTGGATCGATATGTGACGGTCCCGGGGCCTGGAGAGCAGGGACCACTCGGCGGCGAGCCCGGGGGGGAAGCGAGAAGAGGCGGGCCTTCCCTGAAGGCTCGGAAGTCCTCTGGCCCTCTGGGAAGGGCTCTGAGCCTTCCCCGAAGACGCGGCAAACCTCTCGGAAGGCGCGAGGGCTTCTGAGAGGTCCCGCCGCCTTCCGAGAAGGCCTTCTCCTTCTCACTCCCACCCCCTCGCTCGCCGCCGAACATCGCCCGGCGCGAGAACATTGCCACGCCCAGCTCTCAGGGAGGGCCACCCTCCGGCCCCTCCTGCCCGCCGCCGTGCTCCCAGCAAGGGGGCCCCTGGGCCGCGACACCGCGGGCAATGGGCACGCACTCTGCGCGGCCGCCCCGGAAGCCAGACCGCGAGGGCGCGGCTGCGGACCCCTCGACCTGCTCGGAGCACGGGCCCCCGGACCTCTCGACCACTTCAGCCTGGGACCGGCTCTTCGCCCCGAGGCGTTTCCCGACGGCCCCGGCCCCGAGGTGCGGTAGGGACCCCCCCAGAGGCGATCTCTAAAACACCTCTGGCTGGATTTGTTCGAGACGCCAGATGTCTGGGGAGCTGCTCGCCGCTCGCAAGGCCGCCCTCCCGTGCCCCATCCTGGCCTGCAGCCGTGCTCCCAGCCCACGTGCGCGGCCCACATCAGCGCCGTCCACTGGCCGAAGCCGCTGCGCTGGGACGGGTCCGCCCCCCAGCGGAGCAGCAGGGGGACAACGCGCGTGCACCTCCCGCGCGCAACCGCTGCCCCGCTGCCCTGCGGCTCTCCCCCGACAGCCCTCGCGCTCCTCCTCGTCCTCCTCCTACTCGTCCTCCTCCACCTCCTCCTCCTCCTCCTCCTCCTCCTCCTACTCCGTCTCCTCCTCCTCATCCTCCTGCTCCTGCTCCTGCTCCTGCTCCTGCTCCTGCTCCTGCTCCTCCTCCTCCTCTGTCTCCTCCTCCTCCTCCTCCTCCTCCTCCTCCTCCACGTCCCCCTCCTCCTCCTCCTCCTCCTCCTCATCCTCCTGCTCCTCCTCCTTCCCCTCCTCCGCCTCCTCTTCCTCCGCCTCTTCCTTCCTCCTTCATCACATTCCTCCTCCTCCGCTCCTCCCTCCTCCTCTTCTGCCTCCTGCTCCTCCTGCTCCTCCTCCTCCTCCCCCTCTTCCTCCTGCGCCTCCGCCTTCACCTCCGCCTCAACCTCCTCCTCCTCCTCCTCCTCCTCCTCATCATCATCATCATCACCATCATCAGCATCATCATCGTCATCATCTTCATCATCATCGTCATCATCATCATCATCAGCAGCAGCATCATCAGCGTCATCAGCATTACCATCATCATCATCATCAGCATCATCATCAGCAGCAGCATCCTTCTCTTCCTCCTCCTCCTTCTCATCCACCCCCAGCTTTTCCTGCTGTTCCTTACATTCCTCTTCGTTTTCCACCTCCTCCTTCCACTCCTCCTGCTCCCTCTCCTTCTCCTCCTTCTCCTCCTCCTCTTCCTCCGCCTCCACCTCCGTCTCCTCCTCCCCGCTTCCTCCCCTCCTACCTGATTGTTATTGCTCCTCCTCCTCCTCCACTTCCACTTCCTCCTCCTCCTCCGTTTCCTCCTCCTCCTCCTCCTCATCATCATCAGCAGCATCAATAAGAGCATCATCATCATCACCCGCCTGCGCCTCCGCCTCATTCCTCCTCTTGCTCCTCCTCCTCTTCTTTCTCCTTCTCCGCCGCCTCCTCCTCCTTTTCCTGCTCCTCGTCCTCCTGTTCCCTTCTCAGCCTCGGCCTACCACCCTTCATGCTCCTCCTCCTGCTCTTCATCCTGTTCCTCCTCCTCCTCATCATCATAATCCTCCTCCTCTTCCTCCACCTCCTCCGATCCTCCTCTTCCATCTCCTCAACCTCCTCCTCCTCCTCCTCGTCCTCCTCCTCTCCTTCCTCCACCTCCCCCCTCCCTCCTCCTCCTCTCCTCCTCCTCGTCCTCCTGCTCCTCCTCCTCCTCCCACCTCCTCCTCTCCTCGTCTTCCTCCCCCTCCTCCTCTTTATCCTCCTTCTCCGCCCCCGCCTTCACCTCCGCCCCCGTTTCCTCCTCCTCCTCCTCCTTTTCTTCCTCCTGCTCCTCCTCCTCCTCCCTTCTTCCATTCCTTCTCCGTAAAGATATGTTTTTCTGTCGCGCCCCGTGGCCAATGTTTATGGCGGGCCGGGCGTTTCGCCTGAGACTTCCGCACCATCTACGACCCTGGAACTTGAAGAACGACAACAGTTTCGCAGGTGGGGGATGGGTCGTTTTCAAAATGTGGCTCTCGCCATAGCGCCGTGCACGTTGGTTTTTCCCCATCCATCATGTGATGTTGGGTCTTCGTTTTGATAAGACGGTGCCCCGCATTCCTCTCCTCCCCCCTCCATGCGTTTCACCACCCAGTACAACGGCTCGCGCCACACAGGGAGCCCCGCCGAAGGCCCCCAATGGCAGGGTTCGCATGGCGGCCTCGGGCTTGTTCGGCACACCCCTCACGAGGATCGTGGCCCCATAGGGAATCCCACCGGAGGCGTTAACGGCAGGGTTCGCATGGCAGCCTCGGGCCCTTCCGGCACACACCCCTCGCGAGGATCGTGCCCCATAGGGGGCTCCACCGAAGGCGCCAGTGGCAGGGTTCGCGCGGCGGCCTCGGGCCAGTTCTGAACACCCCTCACGAGGATCGTGGCCCCATAGGGAGCTCCGCCGAAGGCCCCCAATGGCAGGGCTCGCATGGCGGCCTCGGGCCAGTTCGGCACACCCCTCGCGAGGATCGTGGCCCAACAGGGAGATCCACCGAAGGCGCCAGTGACAGGGTTGGCATGGCTGCCTCGGGCCAGCCCGGCGCACCCCTCAGGCGGACCACAGCCGCGTAGGGATTTCCACCGAAGGCGCCAGCGGCAGGGTTCGCATGGCGGCCTCGGGCCATGTCGGCACACGCCCCACGAGCATCGTGGCCCCATAGAGAGCTCCACCGAAGGCCCCAGTGGCAGGGTTCGCACGGCGGCCTCGGGCCATTTCGGCACACCATTCACAAGATCGTGGCCACGTGGCGAGCTTCACCGACGGCGCCAGTGGCAGGGCTCGCATGGCGGCCTCGGGCCACTTCGGCACACGCTCCACGAGGATCGTGGCCCCGTAGGATCTCCAGCTAAGGCGCCAGTGGCAAGGTCCGCGCGGAGGCCTCGGGCCATGTCCGCGCACCCCTCACAAGGATCGTAGCCCCACAGGTGCTCCACCGAAGGCGCCAGTGGCAGGGTTCGCATGGCGGCCCCGGGCCCATGCGGCACGCCCCTCACGAGGATCGTGGCCCCATAGTTCTTGTTTCAGCAGCCGCGCCTGGGCGTCGTACCCCGCCTTGTCGACGTGCAACGCCACCTTCTCCCTCATGGCTCTCAAAGCCCTCCCCTGCTTCTCCTCCTCGGTCAGAAGGGCGCCGTCCTTGTCGTCGTCTGCGCCCGCGAAAACGGCCACGAACGTGTTCCTGAGCATGTCGGGCGGCTCCGGCGGGAAGCCGTGGCCACATAGGGAGCGCGGGCGAAGATGGTATTCACAATTTCGGTATTCACTGCTGCCTATGGTTGGGTCCTTGGCCCGGCTAATGTTTTACAAATGTAAGGGTTTCACATATGCAGGGCGGGCCGTTTGCAAAATGTGGCTCTCGCTTTTGCACGGTGCACATTTGTTTCGACAACTTGCAAGAGCTTCACGTTTTGAAGGCGGGTCGTGCTCGCAATGTGGTTCTCGCCCTCGCGCCGCGCAGACTCGTTTTAAAAATGCAAGATCTGCGCGGATTGAGGGTGGTTCCTTTTCAAAATGTGGCTCTCGCCCTAGCGCCGCGCACATTCGTTCATAACATTTGCCAAGGTTGCACGGATTCCTTGATCATCGTACCAGAAATTCCGTTTTTGAGGGGTTCAGGATTACTCGGGCGCAACAGTTACGTATGTTGATTCACTGTGTCGAAGTCCCGAAAACGTCGTTCACGCTTCAGAATCTTCAAACTGTTGCCTTCCAGCGAGGCCATTTCCTCAATGGACATGAACCGTTGTAGGGGCCTATGATGAGGCAGCCTGGAGGGAGGGTTAATTCCAACATCATTGAAGACTCTTGGGTTTCCACTGGTCCTCCTCCTGCTCCTCCTCTTCCTCCACCTCCTCCTCCTCCTCCTCCTCCTCCACGTCCTCTTCCTCCTCCTCCTGCTCCCCCTCCTCCTTCTCCTCCCCCTACTCCTCCTCCACCACCTCCTCCTCCACCACCTCCTCCTGCTCCTCCTCCTTTTCCTCCTCCTCCTCCTCCTTCGTCTCCTCCTCCTCCCCTTCCTCATCCTCCCCCATCCCCGTGTTCCTCCATCATCACCATCATCATCGTCATCAGCATCATCAGCATCATCGTCATCACCAGCATCATCAACATTATCGACATCAGCAGCACCATCATCATCAGCAGCATCAACAGCAGCAGCATCAGTATAATCATCATCATCGTCATCATCATCATCATCATCATCACCATCATCAGCATCATCATCATCACCACCATCATCATCATCATCATCATCATCATCATCAGCATCATCATCATCGTCAGCACCATCAACACCATCAGCATCCTCATCATCATCAGCAACATCGTCATCACATCAACGCCTCCGCCTCCGCCTCCGTCTCCGCCTACTCCTCCCCCTCTGGTTCTCCTCCTCCTCCTCGTCATCATCAACCTTGACTTCCTCCTCCTCACCTTCCTTCACCTCCTCCTCCTCCTCCTGCGCCTCCTTCTTCTCCTCCTCCTCCTCGTCTGCACCCTCCCCCTCTTGTTCCCTACCCTCCTGCTGCTGCCACTCCGACTCCTCCTCCTCCTCCTCCTCCTCTTCCTCCTCCTGCTGCTCATCCTCCTCTTCCTCCTGCTCCTCCACTTTCTCCTCCTCTTCCGTCTCCTCCTCCTCCTCCTCCTCCTCCTCCTCCTCCCTCCTCCGCCTCATCCTCCCCCCCCCGTCCTCATCCACTTCCTCTTCCTCCTCCTCTTCCTCCTCCTCCTCCGTCTCCCCCTCCTCCTCCTCCTCCTCCTCCTCCTCCTCCTCCTCCTCCTCCTCCCCCCCCCTTCCTCTTCATCCTTCTCCGCCGCCTCCGCCCCCACCGCTGACTTCTCCTCATCATCATCATCATCCATTTGGTCCGTCTCCTCCTCCTCCATCTGCTCCCCCTCCCCATCCATGCCTTCTCCTTATCAATAATTCCCCCCTGTCCGAGGCTAGTTTTTAGGGCGGACTGGGCGCTTCGTCTGGGACTTCCCCACCACTTATGACTCCGAAACTTGAGGATTGGTCAGCTTTCGAAATGGAATGCGGGCCGTTTTCAAAATGTGGCTCTCGCCTCAGCGCGGCGCGCATCCGTTCTACACATTCGCAAGAACTTCACGGATTGAGGGCGGGCCGTTTTCAAAATGTGGTTCTCGCCTGGGCGAGGCGCACATTCGTCTTTAAAAACATTGCACGGGCTTCACGGATGGAGGGCGGGCGGATTGAAAAATGTGGGTCTCGCCTGAGCGCCGTGCACATTCGCTTCGGCAATTGCAAGAGCTTCGCGGACGGAGGGCGGCTGGTTTTCAAAATGTGGCTCTCGCCTTAGCGCGGCGCACATCCGTTTCGACAATTTGCAAAGGGTTTCACGGTTGGGGGCGGGTCGTTTTCAACATGTGGCTTTTGCCTAGGCGCGGCGCGCACTCGCTTTAAACATTTGCAAGTGCTTCACGGATTGATGGCGGGTCGTTTTCAAAATGTGGCTCTCGCCTGAGCGCGGCGCACTTTCGTTTTCAACAGTTACAAGAGCTTCACGGACTGATGCCAATTCATTTTGAAAATCTGGCTGTCGCCCAAGTGCCGCGCACATTCGTTTGCACTATTTTCAAGAGTTCCACGAGATTCCAGCATCAGCGTACTTGAAAGTTTGATCCAGGCAGGATTATGCGGGTGCAGCAATTTCGGTGGTTCTCTGTGTTGACGTCCTAGGAATGGCATTCTGGCGCGGTTCTGGGACACCAAGACGCAACAGTCAGGTTGATCCGTGGCGTTGGGATCCCGAGCGCAATATTCTGGCATACGGTGCAGATCCATCAATGGAAATGAACCGTTGTTGGCGCGTGTGAGAGGGAAAATTGGAGGTAGGGTTTACTCCAACACAGTGGATGCATCTTTGGTTTACACTTGTCCCCTTTCCTCGTCATTCTTCTCATCCTCCTCCTCCTCCTCCTCATGCTCCTCTTCTCCCTCCTTCATGTCCTCCTCCCCCTCCTGCATCTCATCCTCCTCCTCCTCCTCCTCCTCCTCCTCCTCCTCGTCTTCCTCCTCATCCTCCTCCTCAGTTTCCTCCTCCTTGTCCTCCTCCTCCCCCTCGACTA